>JAULUF010000062.1:2805000-2927500 GCA_031834385.1 Semotilus atromaculatus
TTATATGTTTTAAAACATATAGAGCTTTGATCATAAAACTGAGCATTTAAATATCATCTTTCTAAGACATATTATTGGCAGATGTTGATATTTATATGCATTTCATGTAAGTATCTGCTATACTGTTATATAAAGATCTCATTGATTGATTTTACTCTTTTTGTCCATTTAAATATCAGCATCTGCAGCAAAGTGAATCTGAATAAAACTCTGAATAAAACTGAGTGGTTTCTTTCCCTCCATATCCTCTCTATATCAGACTGTATGGGCCATAAAAGCCTGATAGATCAAATAGGATACTTAACAATAAAACTTTAATTTGAGATTTAAAAAATAAAAAAATGATCTAAAGGTTGTTTATTTCACATGTCAGGCTCTTAATGTCCAGGTTGTGACTGGGGAGTGTGCATGTGTTTGCACACGTTTCCCAGGACAGAGTGTGTTTTACTGGAGTACGTGTTTGGCTGTAGTGTAGATGTGTGTGTGTTCAGGCTGAAGGCTTCATACGGGTTCAGGCCCCGCAGTTCTCCATGGTGTCCATGGCCGTTCAGCTGACGGAGGACTTGAAGGCCTCAGATGTCCTGGCACGCTTCCTCAGTCAAGAGAGGTGAGCAAACACTCATCAGTGTGCTTTACGCAGACCAGGCTCCAGCTGTGCTCCGTGACACTGACCGGGAGTTGTGTTGCAGGTCTCTGTCTGTGAGAAGAGAAGATCTGTGTCTCTATGAGATGGGAGGAAACATCAGTGAGTATCTCATGAGCCTCACGTTCATGACCGACACACAATACGCCGCTAACCATACAACTGCGTATAGTTAAATAAATAGACATATCAACATATACTTCCCAGGTCATATGGGCAATCTATGCAGCTCATGGTAAGATTAATACATTTCAGTTTGATTTTACAGATGTGTTTTGTGCTATAAACAGTTTTGGCCACTTGGTGTCCCATGTAAAACCAGGGGCTGGATTGACAAAACATTCTTAAGAATAAAATACTTTCTTACTGCTGTTTTCCAACTTACAAAAAGTTACAAATATTCGTAGTCCCCAAAACTTTTCTTAATAGACAAAACTTAAAGTCCCCCTGTACTCAATCATTTTATTCCTTCAAACTCATCTTTGATCACTAAAATGACACATTTAAATGTTTTTTTCTTGAAAAAATATTATGCCTTAAAATATCTTGAATGTAACTCGACACCCTTGCCTCATTTAGCATGCGCGGTTCTATGAATATGCAGATGAGCCCCGCCTCCACTCACTCAGAGATCCACTGGTTGACGATCACACGTTGGTTACCAGGTCGTTTGTGATGTCAGAAACACCAGCGATTTCAACCAATCACCGACAGGGACACTCGCCCATTGGTTGGAACACTGTTTATTTTGGTTTTATGTGGTGGTGTACCCATTTGTTTTTGTGTGCAGATCTCAGAGCCTAGGCTGACTACAGAGACACGGTTTTTGGACGGCATGCTTATGGGGCGGGCAGCTAGTGGATCGTTAGGAAAGATTAGATGAATGTGATCATTTATTTTTGGGCCTGAAATCACTGATACAACCTTTAAAGCATTTTAAAAACACCACGTAGACATAGAAACAACATTAAAAGCTTTTCACCACAGGGAAGAACTGTTCTTAAAAATCATCATAAATAACCTCTTAAAGTTAGGATAACCTCCAGCTTGGCTTCAGTTCTCAAAGGTCAAAGATGTTTAATTAATGTATTGGTTAGTTTCAAATATTAAACATTACAATCTAGAAACATATAATGCATATTACTTTTACTAGGAATCTCTGAAGTAACAACTCAACTAAAAATGAGTTAGGGAGCTTGTTTTATATCTTTGGTTCACCAGAGCGCAGGTGAATACACCAGACCGCTTCATCTTCAGTGGCTTTTGAGGTGTTTTTGTTTTTCATTCAGGTGATCGTCTGCAAGACCCGCCATACAATCCGACAATATCCTCGGCACAATCTTAGAGTTCAAACATTTCTTAACCTGGATGCTGAAGAGAAGCGCTCGACTCGCATCTGACGTGTGTGTGTGTGTGTGTGTGTGTGCTTGTGTGTTTGTCTAGAGGAGAGATGTCTGGATGAAGAGACGTACATCAAAGCTCTCCTGGAGCTCAACCCCAGTGCAGAGTGGGTTATTAAATCCGTCCAGCACTGACCCACAACTACACATGCCAATCCACCCATCACGCCACGTGCCTCGAGACCATCACAGGTGTGTGTGAAGGGAACCAGCCGTTCTTCATTACAGACTGGGATTCAGAGCCTGACATGAACAATCTGAATGCATTTCAACTCGATCCCGTCCTCTACCAATACGGCACATCTCTCTGCCGTGACAGAATCCGAAACCATAACCTACACAAATATGGTGTTCATTAGATGCTCGAGTGGCAGTTGTGCATACATCATTTGTACTAGAAGCCAAAATTTTGTCAGGTTTATCATATTTCATTGCTTTTGAAAGAACAGATTGTTTGATTAGTATTAGAACCAGACGCTAATTTTCCATGTTTTCTCAAAAACCAGGTCATATTTCACATCAGAAGAAGAGCGAGAAAAAAGAAATGATAGACCATTCTGATGATTTGCATTGTTTTTGTACTATTATCATCATGATTAAACGCATTACCCTCTAATGTCTCATTACTGTATGCTCGATGCATCTTGAACTTTTTCTTTTGTAATTCTATTTATTCTCATTAGATTAGATTCTCACCACTACTGATGGACTTAAATAAATATATATACTGTATATTGTGTCTTTTGTAATTTAGAAAATACAATTTAACTCTTTTGGGGTGAAATATGACCTGGACATGATCTTCATAGATTTTGTGAGATGCACCTAGCCACAAATCTCATTCATATTTAATTGATGTATATCTCACATGAATAATGGCCTCAGATCATTTAAGGACTGAGGTACAACTACATTTCTTCTTTAAACATGTGATTATATGTGAGTGATCTCTTGTAGTATTGTAGCAATCTCTACTTTAAATCAGTCACATGACCATTTCCCCAGTCTTATGTTAGCTCTCACTGCCAATAAAATGTCTCTGTGTTACTTGTTCGGTTGCTCCCAGGGATCTTGGATGTGCTTTTATTCATGTTTCACATGAATGTTGGAGAAAATAATGTTGCTACAAGTCAAAGGATATTGTAGATCTTTAAAGGATTCATGACTGAAACCGGCAGAAGTCAAGTTTCTCAGCTAAACAGACCTCAAAAAGTACTTCAACGGAGGGAAACACTTGGCACTTAAACTAACCTTCTCTGTTATTTACAATGATGCAGATGTCATTTAAATGAGTAGTTTTGAGCTGTGATTGTTTTTTTGAACTTCTACATCATTTGCTGATGTTATGCTTTTACTGTGAACATGGCCGAAAATGACTGTTGCTGTATGTTATAATGCTTCTAAAATAACCACTAAATGTTTTTTTGTAAATAAATGTGTAATTCCTCAATTTTGTGTGCTGTATTTTATTCTCTGGTCTGGTCAGTGATGATGTGTAGAGAAGGAGAATTATAACATGTTTTGGTCTTAAAGGTACAATATGTAATTTTTTTCGCCGCTAGGGGTCGCTAACCTCTTACAATAACACAGGCGTGGGTTTATGACGCAGTGACGAGCTGAATGATGGGACTTGCTGTCAAGCTGATGGATCTAAAAATGTTTATGGATGAGTGAAAACATTCATGTTTTTAACATTACAGTGGTATGAAGCAGGTCACGAGTGCTAATAAGAGACAGATATCACACGCGAGTCCCGTGGATATAAAGGAATAAGGACGTTTCATTGTACCGAACTACACGCAAGTGCTGAATTTCTACTCAAAGGTCTGTTTATTTGACGAATTAAACTTGCGAGCGAAGGGTTAGTTAATGTTATTCTATGTGTTAGTTTGTTTGCTGTATGAAACAAGCAGTAAGGTAGATCAACATTAGAATAACATACTGATCATATTCTAACATTTCATCCTGTTGAGCTATATAACATTGATTTGTTTTAAGCACATTTGCTCACCTGTCATTCACATGCTCCCTCTACCTTTAAGAATGTTATAAATGTAAGGAAATGGTTTCCCTTAGTGAGAAAAGTTGAAAAAAACTACAGCAACGCCAGCTCGTGTTCTCAATAAAGAATCCTGCTTAAGATACAGCCCGAGTCTACTGGTCTTCGCTTCTGAATCTTCCATTTTTGGCCATTTTTGCTTGCTATCCTTATATAACCGGTGTGAGTGCTGTATCTGCTGTATGCTTGGTGGTAACTCAATCTTGTTCCCCGTGGGTGTTTGACTCTGCCAGGGCTCTACCTTGTTGCTGAACCTGTTTATGGTATTCATGGACAGGATCTCTGCTGAGGGGCCGGGGTGTCCACTTTGGGGGCCTTATTTGCAGATGATGTTCGATGGTTCATGGCTGAGTGTGAAGTGGTGGAGGTGAGGTCCGGACCTCCAAACCTGAGACCATGGTTCTCAACTGGAAAAAGTTGGATTGTCCACTTCGGGTAGGGAACGAGTTCCCAGACAGCAACATAGTGCCGGCCCAGATCCGACCCACTAGGCCGACACTATATTGCTGTCTGGGTTGCTTTCCCAAGTGGAGTTCAAGTATCTCAGGGTCTTGTTCACGAGTGAGGGCTGGTCAGAGTATGAGGTGGATATGTGGATCGGTGTAGTGGCGGCAGTAATGTGGTTGTTGTTGTTGTTGTTGTTGTTCCAGACCAGGGGTAGGTAAGTTCGGTCCATGAGAGATGCTGTCCTGCAGAGTTTGGCTCCAACCCTGAAAAAAAAACTCACCTGCGTATAGCCTCTATTAGCTTGTTCAAGAAGATTAGGGAAGGAGCTAAACTCAGCAGGACAGTGGCTCTCAAGGACTGAACTTGCATACCCCTGTTTCAGATCATTGTGGCGAAGCGGGAGTTGAGCCTGAGGGCGTTGCTCTTAATTTACCAGTTGATCAATGTTACGCCCCTCATCTATGGTCATGAACTCTGGGTAGTGACAGAAAGAACATAGATGAGTTTTCTCCACAGGGTGTCTATGCTGATCCTGAGAGCCTGGGTGTTAAGCTCTGATATCCGGGTGAGACTCAGAGTAGAGTCGCTGCTCCTCAATGTCCAAAGGAGCCAATTGAGGTGGTTCTGTTGGAGGTGTTTCAGGCATGTCCAGCTGGGACAGACCCAGGACGTGCTGGAGGGATTATATCTCATGACTGGCCTGGGAAAACCTTGAGATCCTGAGAAAATTGAAGCCTGTTAAAAGCTGATCGCCAGGCGTACTGCGCCGACTCACACTGAGCTTGACGACATAATGTCACGTGAGCAACCTGTCTGTCTTCTAGTATCTGTGCCGAGAGAAATCGGAATAATTCCCTTCCAAATCTCGCAGAGCATTAGCTGTCCATGAGCTAGCAGCAGGAGACACTTTATGACTCTCTATGGGCTTCTCCCTTGACTTTATCAGACTTTATGCCTCCACGTCCCTCTGATTGCCTTACACCAGAGACTATTTATACAGAGACATGCCACTTCCTTACTCCTCAATACAACTATATAGGGAAAACCCGTAACGGCAAATATGGCGGTTGTATGCACATGCCCCGCCCCTCCTTCTGGAAAGCCAATCGTCTGCTTTTTAACAGTACAGCCGGGAAACATTTAAGCCAATCGTCTGGTCCCACTGATGCATGCGCACAGGTGACGTTTGCAACAGCGGAGACGAGAACCCTTGCGCATGCGTAGTAAAGTATAACCTGTGGGGAAAAAGGCGTTTTAAACCTTATTTTGGGGCAAAGTCATAACTTTTTCAGCGATTTTTATCATATTTTACTGCTGTTTCTATACATGACTTTTTTTATGTCCCGGTGACCAGTGAATGTGCAGTTCTGACTCTCTGCCCATTCATTTAGATAGGAGCCTGGTCTTGTTAGTCCAAAATAGCTGCCCGGAGGCGTTGCCAAGATGGCGGCCGAGTGGCATGACTTGCCTAAAAGGACTTTGACTGCATCAATACAACAATTGTATATAAAAAATTTAATTTGTACATTTAGTTATTCTTGTGATTGACATTTTCAGCATATTAGTTACTATTTAATGGGTTGCATCTTTGTTCATTACAAATAGCAGATTTGCAAGTGTCTTGTTTGAATGTAACCTAAAAAAAATACTTAATCAGATCAATAATAATACAACTACTACTAAATAATAACACTGTTCCATTGGTAATTATATATATTTTTTTATGAAAGAATATAAAAAAAAACCAACAAACAAATTACATATGTTATTAACAATGGAACAGTATGCATTGAAATATTCCTAAAAGGACTTTGCTTACACTCAGCAAGACAAGCTGATATAGAAAATATGATTTAATGACCCTAAAACACACCAGTAGTTGACGACAGCTCTGCCATAGGTGGGCTGTGCTTTCTACATGTGAACTGCCACTGATCTACGGATAGCCGTTGCACTCATGCTAACTGGAATAATTTAGTACATATCTATTGTGTCTATTCAGCGTATTCCTGCGCCCCATGACGCTTTGCGCGAATTATGGGTGTAACTTCCGTAAAGCTGTAAACAATCAGTGAAAGGCTCACTTTATGAACGCAATTATACGTTTTTCTTTTTTTAACGTTTTTTTCTTTACGCTGGGTACAATGAGATGATATTATTCTACTCACCCTTTATCCATCGAACATTAAAAGGACATTTAAAAGTGTAAATGCATCAACAAGGTACTTTCAACATAAGACCATAAATAACCCCAAAAGTATAATAACAGACGGGTTAAATATCAGTAATACTGTATTATGTAACATATGTTGCCTTAATCAAAAATGAAGGAAAATGTCATTTCATTTCAGTCTTTTTGAATGGAAGTTCCCCAAACCGGAAGATCCACCCATAATTCAAAACACAGTAAGCTCGTCAGGAACAAGGTGGATACAAATCAGGACAAAAATGTAACATTTGAAACAAAGTAAAGGTATGCATGATTTGATTTATTGTAAAGAAAATGTGCATACTGAACATATTGGAACTAAACTTAATAAATGTTTTAAAATATGCATGTGTAATGTAAACAAAACTGTTATTTTGGCAGGAGGTAGAGGTCTGACCTGTACCTGATAGGACCACTATGACTGTATTACAGATGCCACATTTATAGTGTTCCAGATCCTTGTTTTATGTCATTTATGTGAACAAGCATGTGTAGCTGTAGATATTTGTTTATGATGTCCAGTGTGGTTCTGCAGAAGATCAGAAGAACACAGCGTTTTTGAGTCTACATGATAAGGACGTGTTTGCGGCGGTGTGATTGCAGAGTAGCTCGTAGTGCGTGTGTGTATTGCTGAAATGGTGTCTGGATGCAGTGTGGTGTGGACAGCTGTCCAGCTCTCATGAGGTCACACACAGCATCCAACATGGCCTTCAGCTGGGCTTTATCTGCAGAGAGAGAGAGAGAGACCTTCAACACACCAGAGAACATTATGATGTGAAACCATATGGCCTGCAGAAGCTCTACACGACGTTTGATTGTTTCTGCTTCACCTGTCCTGTGGTGTCTCTTCCACTGGGTCAGCCAGAAGCCCTTCAGAGTCACATTCTGGAATATAAAGGATTTCTGCTCGGGAGGAAATGGAATATAAATGTAAGTTGTTTTTTGTTTTGTTTTTGAGGAATGCTCTGGGTTCAAGACAAGTTAAGCTGACGATTAACACTTATTTGCAGTAATTTACCACTTTTACTGGACGCATGGAACATTAGGGGCATTAAGCTCGTCACAGACACTGTCGTTTGAGTGAAATATTACCATGAACATGAACATCATATACTCACAGCAGGGATCTGGAGGGGTCTTTTGGCCATCCCTCCGTATGTGACCATTGTGCCTCCATAACTGAAATAAAAGAGGATTCAATGAAGTTCTGATGAACTACCCTAAAACTGCAGTACATACGTGTACTCACTCGAGATTAGACAACACAAGTCCACCGCTCAAGCCTCCTACACAGTTCAGGCCCAGTTTAGGTTTGGGAACCTCCTACAAAAATGCAATGTCTGTGTTTAAGCAATTCTGTAGAAATCACTGAAACCGAATTGTTGCACAAGAGCAGAATCCCCAACCTCAAAGACCCGATGAAGCCCCGATGACATCACTTCCTCTTCTGTCACGACATAATCAGCTCCCAGTGACTGAAGCTCATCCATCAACTCAGCACAGTTCGGTCTGAGTTCAAGAAATAGTTTAAAGGGGTGGTTCAGTATTTTGGACATCGGGCCTCATTTCCAAGTGAGCCTTAGTGTCATTTATCAGTCGAGACAGTTTTCAAAAATGTTCATCCAGTCGTTCCAGTTGCAGTTCGCCGGTGCTAGGTTAGGCTAGTCAACGGTATCTTTTAGCCTGCCATTAAAAACAGTTTTACCCACTCCACAGTACACCAAAAGCAAATAAATTATAACGCTGTAATATATCGATGTAATATATCGATGTAAATGTCTGTTGAGAGAATCATGTTAGAAATTAAACTACTCTTGCATCTCAACGATCGCATTACATTTACAGGAACTAGTTTCTCAGCAGCGGCGGAATTTTACTTTGCTCCGGTTAGTAGTCCTGTGCCGAAAAGTAAATACGGCAGGAAATACACTTGCGTGATTGTCATGTGGACCGGCTCTCTCGGTTGCCTAGGTAACTTAATATCACTTAATATCATCTGTAGACTGTGCTAATAAATACAGGGAACAAAGTTTGCAATGCGATGAAAGGGTCGTTTGATTTCTAACATGATTCTCTCAACAGACATTTACATCGATAGTCTGGCGTTATAATTGATTTGCTTTTGGTGTACTGTGGAGTGGGTAAAACTGTTTTTAATGGCAGGCTAGCAGATACCGTTGACTAGCCTAGCCTAGCACCGGCGAACTATGCAACTGGAACGACTGGATGAACATTTTTTAAAACTGTCTCCACTGATACATAACACTAAGGCTCACTTGGAAATGAGGCCCGATGTCCAAAATTCTGAACCACCCCTTTAAGAAATCCATTTCAACGATGGACTATGGGACATTCTTCCAGAGAGCTTGTTCTGTGATGTATTCGCTGACCTGTCTCTGATGATGTTGATGGTTTTTAGGCCCAGTGCTGCAGCGATCTGAATCACAGCCTGTCCCACTGCACTGTTAGAGGCGTTCTGAATCACTGTACCACCTATCTCAACAAATCACTGGTCACCAGGCATGACTTTTTCTTCTCTCGGTAAAATAGAAATTCTAAACCAAGTATGAGTTTTCGTACCCAGGGCGAGTGTTTGGAAGTCGTTCAGCATCCTGAAGGCAGTGCAGGGGTTCACGAAGATAGTGGCGGCTCCCAGAAGAGAGATGTCTTTAGGAACAGACATGAGCTCATCCTCGTCACACACAGCACCTGTCCTCCATGTACCTGACACACACAAATGCACAACACCACTAAAATGAAATGATGTAATGATGCAGTGTTGTCTTTTTAACCATGACAGTTTTAAACCGTGATCTGGTATCCCAGACAGCAACATAGTGTCGGTCCAGATCCGGGCCACATCTGGTACATGTGGACTCCACCCGAACCTGGGCCGGATCTGGGCCGACACTATGTTGCTGTCTGGGTAAAGCCTGGCTCACAGTACATGAGTTTTAGGCTGATTTATGCCTGATTTTCCCCTCCTGAGAATCGGAGAAAAAATCTTGTCAAGGACCTCGACCGGTTCCGATGTTCGGCACAGATTATCTGGTAATGTGAGGCGTTCACAGATCGAATCTTGCACCTCTCGATCTGCTCTCACACAAATCGGGCTTGCCCCAATCATATCAAACATGTTTGATATTTATCGGGATGAGCAAGATTTCAGTTCAATTCCAGCTTTATGAACAGGACATTTGCAGTCAAAACTTTAAATATAAAATTCTCAGAAAATGCAATTAATACCAATTTATTGAAACGTCTGTTTATATCCATACTCCCTTAATAAAGGAGTCCTGACATTAAAAAAAATATATAGCCTAAGTCTACACATGCGTTTTATATTTAATATGAGGGAAATACACATGCGTTACGGACGTGACACAAAACATCTTTAACTTTTAGGTGGCAAAATATTTTTTTGTAATTCTGTGAATTACACTGCACAAACCAAAAGTAATACTACCCACCGGATGAAGAATTTCTATTATATACTATTATTTCTATACTATTTTTTTTTTTTACCCAGGCAGCAACATAGTGTCACTGGGCCGACACTATGTCACTGTCTGGGTAAGTAGGACTGTATCCAGTAAGAAAGAGTTGAAGCCATGAAAAATGTCCTTTCTGAGAGTTGATCGGCGATTAATATTGAGTGTTCGGTGGACGAACAGGTTAATTGATTATAATATTAATTCTGATCCAAATTTTGATAATTGATTATAACTAGTTATGATTAGTTATTCATGTTTCCCTTGAACTGATTTGCTACAATAATGTCGATTTTTGGTATGTTGCATGAAAACCAATGCGGGTCTTAAGTGTAACACATACGGTTTTTACACAACATGATTTAAGGTTTTGATGTTAAAAAAAGTGAATAGCTCCTTACCAAAGCCAGCATCTATGGGCACGACCCAATCACCAGGCCGGAGAGATGTGACATCACTGCCCACCTCCAGCACCTCTCCCACGCCCTCATTCCCCCCCACCGCTGGGACGGCGCACAAGATTGGGTACGAACCTACAGTATGGACACATATAACCCGCTATAGTCAATTCACCATGTTCACCCTCCATTGCACCAAAGAGTAGAATTTTATTTCTATACATGATCTGCTTTAAACAGCACTAGAGAGAACGAATATCAGAACAGACATGAAGACTTTACCCTGGATCATGTTCAGGTCTGCAGGGTTGACAGGAGCTGCGAGCATGCGGATCCTCACCGAACCGTCTTTCACTGGAGGCAACGGCAGCTGCTCCATCCTGGACACAAATGACTGCTCACAAGTGTCCTACAGTTAATCCAGCGCTTGCCAAAGAGCAGGACATGGAGTCGACGCTACAATGCACCAATATTTCAAGTATTTTCAGAGTATCTTTTAGTTATTTTTTTAAAAAATTGAAAAATGAAGGGGTCCCCAGACAGCAACATAGTGTCGGCCCAGATCCGGCCCACATCTGGTAAACATGGAATACACACGTACCAGATGTGGGCCAAATCTGGACAGACACTATGTGGCTTTCTGGATCTGAATTATTCAATCATCTCTAATGTAATGTCTCTAAAAATTTTTTAAAAAACACCAACAACAAATAAAATAATTTGATTCAGATGGCTGGACGATGCCAATCATGATGGCCAAGTTCTTCCTGTCCATTCATTTGGCCTTGGGCTGTTATTCATTCATCACAACTAAAAGTCACATTTACATTATAACTAAGACTAAACATCACTGTAGTACAACATAAGCCAGACAGCAACATAGTGTCGGCCCAGATCTGGTACAGTGCATGAGGATTGCACCAGCTCCAGATGTGGGCCGGATCTGGGCCGCTGTCTGGAAATCCACTGCTATGAATGAATATGAGTGGATAAAGAGACAGATATGTCCGTACCTCAGAGCGTCGATGTTATGCGAGTGTTCTCTGTAAACTACAGCCGAGCAGTGGTGGGTCTCTCTCACAGTAGGGCATCTCTGACGGACTCTCAGCGGGACCGTCCCATCACGGGCCGCTCTGAGCAGACTTCTGATGAGCATCACTCCTTCTCTTCTGCTGTCCTCTAACTGTGAGTTTAAAGGCTGTCAACATTTGTACACTGATGAAAAAATGTGTACTTCCTTTTAATAGTTCTGCTTTCACTCTTTCGGACAGGAAACCACACTAAGTGAACTGATTTTTTTTTTTTAATGAAAGGCAAGATCAGTGTTGACGCCCCCCACTCATTACAATTTGGACCCTTTTATTCAAATAAATAAGTTAAGGTTTTAGATAGGCCTACAAGTGACATTTTCTATACGACAGCAAAACAATGCCTACTATAGCCAAAGACTTAACTATAGTCTAACTATACAGTTCAAATGTTATTAAAGGGAAAAAAAACACTCAGTAATAAAATAAGAACAAATAAACTTAATTACAAGCAATGGCCCAAAACAAATTTAACAGAACAAAGATGAAAGAGATTAAATAATCGTAGCTTTAAGATTTTCAGGTAGGTCTAAGCCTATTCGCAAACAGATATTGAATAATCAAACGTAATATAATTATTCAGGGATGATTTTTGGTGGTATAAATGTAACCCTCTTCGTCTGTGTGCTCCCCCATATGTCTCTGTTGTGTTTGGGTGATGGTGTTGAATGAGGAGGACACAAATATCGTGGTCGTCACAGTAATGAAGCTTTATTATGGGCTCTTTATCTGCATCAGCCCCTTTTCACAAGGAAAATAGAACTGTTAGTTCCCCATCGTTGTCACTCCGAGTTCCGTCGGACGACGATGATTGGGGTTTCGCTTAGAAGCCTCTCACCGTCGAGTATTACAAAACGAGCCAATGGCAAGAAAATGCCATGGGTCTGTGGAATTTGCATAGCGTAACTCCGCCCCACGCTGTGGGTATATAAGGAAGTACGCTGGCATAACGCAGTCATGTTTTTGCTTCGGAGCCAAGAGATCCTCTTCACTCCTGTAGCCTGTATTCTCTGAGTGTCATCGAGTATTCTTCGAGACGAGCAGCACTCCAGTCTGTTGGTGCAAAGGCGATTTCCAGCGAGCTTCACATTCCTGCCTGCTGATCTGTGCAGTGGTCTGCATTCCGTGTGTTTGTTTCTCCCGGGTCAGCCCAGACTACTGAGCGTCCTCTCACAAAAGAGCTTGCACGTGGCACGTCTTTTTAAAGATGTCTCGCCCGTGTGTTTCTGGGTGCGGTCGTTCCGTCTCATCTTCTAATGGGCACGATCGCTATATAGCGTGTTTGGGCTTACAGCACGCTAAGGCAGCCTTGGTGGATGAGTCATGTTCTCACTGTGGGAACATGACCATCGCTGAGTTGAGATCGAGACTCTGTGACCTCAATAGAGGTAGAGTCCCCTCTGCCACACCCCAATCTGTCCCCTCCACGAGAGGAGACACTTTGGCTGGTGGCCAGGGTGATCTGAGGGTGACGGTGTGGAACTCTGCCCCGACGATGCTTCCTCGGGCCACACCCCCCTCTGTTCCTCAGCAACCCGCAAGCTCCTCGAATGTTGCTGCGGGGCCATCTTCAAATAGTGACGTGCCCCGTGTTTCATTCGGAGCTCCAGATGATGAGACGATGTCGATCGCCACATCACAAGGCGAGCTGGGATCCTCTGGGGATGACGACTCGGTTGTGCTGCCGCCATCTGGCGTTCCAGCATTTTCCGAGACCGACCCAGAGCTGACAGCTATGCTTGCCCGGGCGGCCACGAGCATCGGACTAGCGTGGAACCCTCCACCCTGTCCTGAGCTCTCGCGGCTCGCTGATTGGTTCCTCGGGGCTGCACGCGCTGACTCTCGTCAGCGCACCCCCCCGGTTCCTTTCCCGGTTCCCGTGATCGCTCAGCGGCCTCCTCCGCCTTCTCTGCCCTCGATGAGGCCGCGGCCCATGGGTACACTGGTGTTCCCCCTGTCGAACGCTCTGTAGCGATGCAGTTATGCCCTCAGAGCGCTTCGACGTGGCGTGGGGACCCAAAGCACCCGTCCAAGGCCTGTAGGTTTTCATCTACTTTGGTGGCGAAATCCTATAGAGCAGCGGGCCAGGCCTCCGCCTCCTTGCATGCCATGGCCATCCTGCAGGTCTATCAAGCCAGGATGCTCAGGGACATGCACGAGGGTAGAGCTGACCAGGGGCTCTTTGATGAGCTGTGTGCCGCCACTGACCTCGCGCTCCGAGCGACGAAAGTGACTGCACGCTCCCTTGGCCAGGTGATGTCCACAGCTGTGGTCCAGGAACGACACCTGTGGCTAAACCTGGCTGATATGCGCGAGGCTGAGCGGGCTCGTCTCCTCAACTCGCCCATATCCCAGGCTGACCTATTCGGCGGAGCAGTCGAGGACTTCGCCCAAAAGTTCTCGGCTGCACAGAAACAGACTGAGGCTATTAAACACATACTGCCCTGGCGGCCAGCTGCTGCCTCCACCCAGCCGCCGGCTCAGTCAGCTCAGTCTGTTCACCGCCGAGGGCGCCCCCCTGCGACTCCCACCCCTCCCGCTCGGCCCCCGCAGCAGCCTCCACCCGGGCCGCGCCGTGGAGGACGTCGCAGACAAGTGCCCCAGTCCGTTCAGGCTCCACAGCCTGCTAAACGCCAGGCCAAGCGGCGTACCTGACGTGGACAGCTCAGAGATGGGCTTCAGTTTTGTCGAGGAGGTGGTAGCAGGGCCACTCCTTCCCCTGGTGGAGGGCCAGGGGAGAATCTTTTGTTCCTAACCCTAATGTGGTTAAAGACAGAACTGACATAACCATCTCTGAGTTCCCAGAGGGCGCTCACGACGGTGTGTTCACCTCACCACTCTCATCCCCCTCTGTCGCCAGACCCCTGTCAGAGCAGACCCCAGTGGAACGCACGTCCTTCCCTGGTCTCCTCTGTCAGGACTGTGCCCCCACACCGGGACGCTATGCCTCCCCAGTCTGGGCCAGTCATGCCACTTCGCTGCCTCACCGAGGATACGTCTGTGGTCCCCATGCTGTGGTCCCCGAGCTGTCCCGCTGGGTTGCCAGGACCATCAGGCTCGGCTATGTCGGTGGCAATGCCCCTGTCATGCGAGCGGAGGTCGCTACCTTACTGGTGAAAGGTGCGATCGAGATTGTCCCTCCAGCCGAAATGAAGTCCGGCTTCTACAGCCCCTACTTCATTGTACCGAAGAAATCCGGTGGGTTACGGCCAATCCTGGACCTGCGAGTGTTGAACCGATCACTTCACAGGCTTCCGTTCAAAATGCTCACCACCAAACGCATTTTTTAATGCATTCGGCCTCAGGTTTGGTTTGCAGCGATCGACCTGAAGGACGCCTACTTTCATGTCTCTATTCTTCCTCGACACAGACCATTTCTTCGGTTTGCTTTCGAGGGGCAGGCATACCAGTACGCGGTTCTCCCATTCGGGCTAGCTCTGTCACCTCGCGTCTTTACGAAGGTCGTCGAGGCAGCCCTTGTGCAACTCCGGTTACACGAGGTTCGCATCCTGAACTATCTCGACGACTGGCTTATCTTAGCTCACTCTCGAGATCAGGTTTGCGAACACAGAGACCTAGTGCTCCAGCACCTAGCTCGTCTGGGCCTTCGGGTCAACTGGGAGAAGAGCAAACTCTTCCCCGTGCAGAGGATCTCTTTTCTCAGTATGGAAATCGACTCGGCCGCCATGTCCGCGCAGCTTACGAGCGAGCACGCGCAGTCACTGCTGACTTGCCTGCGCCAAGTCCAGAGCAAGAATGCGGTTCCACTGAAGTTATTTCAGAGGCTCCTGGGGCATATGGCATCCGCAGCGGCCGCCACTCCACTGGGTTTGCTTCATATGAGACCGCTTCAGCACTGGCTCCACGACCGAGTCCCGAGGTGGGCATGGCACTTGGGCAAGCTCCGGGTACCAGTTACCCCGACCTGCCGCCAAACCCTCTACCCGTGGTCGGACCTCAGCTTTATACGGGCCGGCGTGCCCCTAGTTCAAGTTTCCAGGCATATTGTTGTGTCAACAGATGCCTCAGCCACGGGTTGGGGGGGGCATGTGCAATGGACATGCTGCCGCGGGCTCCTGGACAGGACCCCAGCGCCTATGGCATGTCAATTGCCTCGAGTTGTTGGCAGTACATTTGGCTCTGCACCGCTTCCGAGCCATGCTCAAAGACCAACATGTACTGGTCCGTACGGACAATACCGCAACCGTAGCGTACATCAACCATCAGGGTGGTCTACGCTCTCGCCGTATGTCACAACTCGCTCGCCACCTCCTTCTATGGAGTCAGAAGCATCTGAAGTCCCATTGGCCCACCCGTACTTGGTTCTCAAACCTCATGCTCCTCGCTACAGCCCCTCCCTGGCCTATCCCTCTGAGGAAGGACCTCCTTTCTCAGAGACGGGCACCCTTTGGCACCCTCACTGGTGGTGGCTACCATCACTTCCTCTAGAGCTTTGTCCACGAGACACCTCTATGAGTTGAAGTGGAACCTCTTCGTCTCCTGGTGCTCTTCTTCCCGAGAAGACCCCAGTATTTGCCCTATCAGAGTTGTGCTTTCTTTTCTTCAAAATGGATTGGAGAGAAGGCTGTCTCCCTCCACTCTAAAAGTCTATGTTGCCGCTATCGCCGCACATCATGTCCTAATAGACGGTAAGTCCTCCTCGCTCTCCTCTCGTACCCTCTTCGGACCTCTCAGTGGTCTTAACTGAATGAAGACAGCGCTTCTGATTGCACTGGACTCTGTTAAGAGTGTAGGGGACCTGCAGGCATTTTCAGTAGACGAAGCGTGCCTGGAATTCGGGCCGGCTGACTCTCACGTGATCCTGAGACCCCGGCCTGGATATGTGCCCAAGGTTCCTACCACTCCCTTCCGAGATCAGGTAGTGAACCTGCAAGCGCTGCCCCTGGAGGAGGCAGACCCAGCCTTGGCATTGCTCTGTCCAGTACGCGCCCTCCGCGCCTACGTAGACAGGACGCAGTGTTTCAGGACCTCAGACCAGCTCTTTGTCTGTTATGGTGGGAAGCTGAAGGGAAAGGCTCTCTCAAAGCAAAGGTTGTCTCACTGGATAGTGGACGCAATTGCTTTGGCTTACCAGCAGCAAGGTCGTCCGTGCCCCCTTGGTGTGAAGGCACACTCCACCCGGAGTGTAGCCTCCTCTTGGGCTCTAGCGCATGGCGCCTCGCTGGCAGACATCTGCAGAGCTGCAGGCTGGGCGACACCCAATACATACGCAAGATTCTATAATCTCCGAGTGGAGCCAGTATCCTCCCGTGTACTCGCTTCAACCAGCCGGTACTAGGATCAGCTCAGGTGTCTTCGCTTGCTCGCCATTCCACTCCACGGATTGGATCAGTGCGATATTCTCCTCAGGTGAGCTTCCCCGAGAAACCCTGAGTTCCTCCAGCGCTGTTGACGTCAACGCCAGAGTTATGCCGCTGGCAGCTTTCGCGTTGGCCAGGTGCCCCATGTGCATGGTTCCCCTCTGGTGACCCCCACATGTGTATTTCCACTGTAAGACTCTCTGAGCATGTGTCTTTCCCTCGGCAAGCCACCTTGCCACCCCTGGGGTTGAAAGATTCCACCCTTCGGGCTGGACACTCCAGTGTTCTTCCATATGCATCCCTCCGGGTCATATGTGTATTCTGTAAGTCATCCCTTCGGGCAGGCAGTGTGTTGCATATTTCTACTGAGATATGCTTCCCAGTGTACCTTGGTATTCCTGTGCTAAATAGGAGTCCTTCGTCCGTGCTAGCCTCACGACAGGGATCTCAGATTTACGCAGACAGATGTGAAGGTGGCGGGATTAGACTGGTAACCCCAATCGTCGTCATCCGACGGAACTCGTTCCGTCTTATGGCCACTTCCGCTGTACCGCTGGAAATGCCTGAGTTCAGTCTCGGCTCCTCAGCAGGAAAACAAATTCGCTATGCAAATTCCGCAGACCCATGGCATTTTCTTGCCATTGGCTCATTTTGTAATACTCGAAGGTGATAGGCTTCTAAGCGAAACCCCAATCGTCGTCATCCGACGGAACGTCTCCGTTCCCTACTCGGGGAACGAGGGTTACATACGTAACCGAGACGTTACCAATATCCAAAATAAACATGCATAGAAAATTATAAAACAAAACAATATAGTTTTAGCTGCAGTTATATTAAACCTTAAATCTCAGGGGTTCTCAAAGACTGGGAAAATAACTTTCCACATATGACAATTAATGTTAAATGTCACAAGCATCCAAAATACAATGAATAAAACCCAAAATCCTCAGATAAACGTTAAAACGCTATACAATATAAAGAAAAATATACCCCACCACATGGAATTTACAACCCATGAAATATAGGAAAAACAAAAACATTCATTGCAAATAACTGCACATATATGTTAGTTAACATCTTTAACAGCAATATATTTCTTCAAATAACATAAATGGCAATATAATTAAAGAAATTAAATAGATGTAACAGAGAAACAATGAAACCCCTTCTTACCTTTTCACAAGGAAAATAGAACTGAATTAAACAACAGCTCCACCCATGTGAAGAAGGGCTCACTCACACAGTGAAACACTCATGGAACACAGACTTGATATTTTCTAGATCTCCGGTCGTGGGTGGAGGTCGTTGAAATGGTCCAACTGGTACGACAGAGACTGGTGAGATTAGCTTGCTAATGCTGGACGACACGTGCACGGACCGTGTGCTGTGCTGTGTGAGCGGAAAATTTTCCACCTCAGTCTGATTGTTTTTGGGGTTTTTTTCGTCGGAATAACCGTGACAACTGATTAGTTTAATATTTGTGAACTGTGTGCTTCGTCAGATTTTTTTATATCGGCTGTATGTCGATTTGAAACGGAGAATTTTTCCCACCGTCTCCACTGAAAGTGCTACAGTTTTTTTCTTCCTACATGTTCTCAAACGCAGATTGACATGTTTGCTCGTAATTTTTGTGGAAATTTCAGCAGAAATATATATATTTTTTCTTCTTTTTTTTCTCTCTTTTTTCTCTCTTTTTGCTCGCGGTGTGGAGACAGTGACTGTTTCGTGCACAAACAGACAGTGCGGCCTATTCGCTTTCATCTGAACTGTATTTGTGTAATCTGTAATTGCATCTGTATGGTTTTGGTGACTATTTTTCTTTTTCTTTCTTTCTCTACACAATTTGCTATATTTTGTTTGAGATTGGATTGGGCTGTGCAGTTTAATGTCAATTTACATTTTCTGGGTTACATTTTGAATGTTACTGGGTTGTACTGTTGTTTACGTGAATACACTTTACTGTGATGGCTTCCTACCCAGACTTTAATACTGACTGAACCTACTCTTTACCAGATTCTGTTCCCAGACAGAGACACAGGTCAGCTCGGCATGCTGTCGTGGGTCTGGAGACTCAAGTGGAACATCAAATGTTTACAGGACCTCACTCGATTTAACTGATGCCCAAATTCTTCTAGAGCTGCCATGATTCTTGTCAAAGGAACCAAAGAAATGGTTCACTGTCCTTGACTCACACGTTGTCACATGGTCACGATTCTGTGATTTCTTCAGGACAGTCTTTCTTCCTTCCAACAGTCAGGAGCAGATATTAAGAGGCATCTTAGATCGCATACAGGGCCCTAATGAGCCCCTACCTACCTTTGTGGCCCACATGCTAAGTGAGTTCAAGAAGCTAAAACACCCCCGCCAGAGCAAGAACAAATTGACCTCATTACTAAACATGCCCTTGAAAAATAGAGTTGCACTCTATGGAACTTCTGTCTCCTCAGTCATGGATCTCCTTCTGAGAGCTCATGAGCTCCATGTAGTCATTCGACCAAGTAGTTTCCCAACTTCAATGCAGAACAGAGCTAAGATTGTTAAAGACACTTACTGTTACAAGTGCTCACGTCCTGGCTTCACTTCACGCACATGTCCAGACTGCAACCCACTTCCAAGAAAAAGCTCACAACGACGAAGTGAGTCTCCTGATGTGCATTCGGGGCCTTTTCCTGATACAAGAGACGGGACCAATTTGACAGCTGTGATGAGGGTGAGAATTCTCCCTTTGTCGCGCATCAGGGAAACTACAAAAGGGGGAAGGACGATTCGGAGGCAATCCTCCCTCCAGCAAATGAATTTGCCTCAATTGACGTACTGCGCTGTTCCTGCACAACCCGTCCTTTGTCATGTGGAGGATCCCACATCCTCTTCCTATTGGAGCACCCCATTTACTATTAAAGTTAACCTACGTGGCCAGGTGCTGGATTCTACAATGGACACTGGCACATCACTTTCTGCAGTGCAAGCAGACATTATTCAGAATCATGTCGGATGGAAGAGTAAAGTTCAGCCTTGGACTTCTCCCCCTATACAGCTGGCGGATGGTGGAGCATGCCAGGCATGGTTGGCTTTTGGCTTCATGGGTCAGCGGTTTTATCATCGGTTTGCTATTGTGCCACGCCTTCCCTCAACGTTGGTCTTAGGGATGGACTTCATGTTGCGTGCTTCCATTTCCATTCCCATCCCATCTAGAACTGTCGTAATGGGTGATAATCCTTTATTCATGGAGAATTTGGATAGCGGATCAGAGCATGAGTTGGATGACAGTTTAATGTTCATGGAAGTCCCTGCGTCAGCACTTTATGATAAAATTGAGGAAGCGTGTCTGAGTGCTGCCAGGAAAGAACAGTTTACTTACCTGCTTGAAAGCTTTCCAGATCTCTCTGGTCATCTAGGCCACACCACTCTAGCTGAGCACTCCATTGACACAGGAAATGCCAAACCTGTTCACTTTCCTCCTTATCGTACATCGCCAGCTAAGAAAAGATTGATTGAGGACCACATAGAGAAAATGTTAGATGAAGGCATTATTGAACCGGCTACAGGTCCTTGGGCTGCTCCAGTGGTGATGGTACAAAAACCTTGCGGCAAACCACAGTTTTGTGTGGATTATCGGCGGTTAAACCAGCTCACTACTAAAGACTCTTACCCATTTCCGAGAGTTGACGAGTCCCTTGACTTCCTCTCACGTGGGAAATTCTTGACGACGATTGACCTCATTCGGGGTTACTGGCAAGTCTCCATGGCAGAAGATTCGAGACAGAAGACCACTTTTGTTTCTCATTATGGACTGTTCCAGTTCAGAGTGCTTCCATTTGGTTTGTGCAATGCACCGGCGACCTTTCAAAGACTTATGAACAGCGTTTTGGCTGGACTCATCTATAAGTCCTGTGCGGTTTACCTGGATGACATTGTTGTGGCGTCGGCCACTTTCAAGCAGCATCTTGTGGATCTGAAGGAAGTGTTTTCAAGGCTCCAGTCCGCCGGATTGTCCATTAAACTAGCCAAATGCCAGTTCTGTTGCAGTGAACTTACCTTTTTGGTGTATCGGGTCTGTCCGAGTGGCATCTTACCGGAAGAAGGCAAAGTGAAGGCTGTAATGGATTTTAAACCACCTGTAAACGTGAAGCAAGTGAGACATTTCCTAGGCTTGACGGGTTACTACTGCAGATTTATGCAAGACTACGCCCGCCTTGCCGAACCTTCACCCTCACAAAAAAATAAAAAAATAAAAAAAACACTTGTCCCGGACAAGCAGACAAGCGCTAATCGTCCCCTTGGAATTATAAGGTTCTATCTTATTATAGGGTCCCTGTTATTTTTATGTTTGAAAGAAACTTGTTCCCCATACACATTTTCCTATATGTAATGCAAAAACTTTGAAGCTCAATATCTCAAAACTGCTCTGAACGCAGATAGAACCTTATAATTCCAAGGGGACGTAATGTCAAGCCCTGAAATGCAAAGTTGAACCAAAGTTAACCGCTGTTAAATATTGATTAATTTAAAGACTTCACAGTATCACAGGTCTGTCACCTCGGTCTAGATCTTTCCATGGGTTTGTGACAGGGCTGTGACACGCCCGGTTTGTCATGTTTGTTTTGTCTGGTCCTGTGTGAGCACATGAGTGTCTTGTTGTTTCTTGTGCCATGTGCTCTCTTGTCTAATTGTCAACCCCGCCCATCTTGTTATCTCGTTATTGGTTTATTTCCCCCACCTGCCTGCCTTGTTACCTCTTTTGTTTGTTAGCCTATTTTATCTCCCTGTGTTTGCTGTCTTGTGCCGATTTGTTGTACATGTTTACGTGTTCCAGTTTGTGTCCTCCTGTTTGTTCCTGGGGTTGGAGTTTTGTACCGTTTCTGTTTGACATTGGAATAAATCACTCTGCATTTGAATCCACGTCTTTTGTATACGTCACGTGACAACTTGTAGTGATAAATACTACTTAGTAGACTCCTACTAATAATAGGTTAAGCTTATCATCCTTTTCCTTTTTCTGCTCTGTGCCCCAGAACGCTTCCCACAATCTATAAATTTTTGGTCATGGTAAAGACTTAAAGTAGTGGTCCGAGGGTGAGCGATTGATATTCATATAATAAAATAATCATTTGAAATACTAAACAAAAGTTAAATAAAAAGGTTTCATTCATAATTTTTTAACAAATATTTTTTTATTATTTAAAAAGTTTTATTAAAGGAGATTTTCAAATAATTATTTTGCCACAATGGCGCCCCTATTTTTCTGCAAATACTGCATACCCCATTGTTGCGCCACTGAGCATATGTGATATGTAATGTACAAAATGCTAAACACTCTGGGAGTGTTAAGTTTGAATATTTATGGGTGGATAGCAAGTTCAAGAATTTCTCTATTATCCAGAGTAAAATAATGGATAGATGTTTTGTCATTATCTCCCAGCTAACAATTTATGGTTCCCATAACGTCCTGGGAAAGTTAATTTTTGGTTGCGGGAACATTCCCTTAAGGTTTTGTTTAGGTTTTGGTTCCCATGGAAAGTTTTCTTAACGTTCAGGGAACGTTATAACCCTGAGGGAACGTTCCCTAAACGTTAGTTTTACCGTATTCAGAGGGAGATATACACTCTGGAATTACCCCAGACTCTCTATGGACTTATTGAACTAGCCCTACTGGTCGATGCACGTCTTCAGCAGAGGGAGAACCGATCGCACCAGACTCCAGTGTCCGAGTTTGCTGAGTTCCCCCGGGTTCAGGAGTGTGAACACGGTCAGCCCCTCGAACAATCCTGAACCCATGCAGGTAGGTCGAGCTCGGCTTTCCTGGGAGGAGAGAGAACATTGCAGAACGAGGGGTCTGTGTCTCTACTGCAGGGAAGCCGGCCATTTCGTCGCCACCTGTCCTTTAAAAGGCCAAGCCCGGCGGTAGGCCGGAGGCTACTGTCGGGCGGGATTTCCATAACCAGACCCTCGAATGCAACCCTCCTCCCGGTAAGACTGCAGTGGGCAGATCGTTCCTTCAACTGTCAAGCACTGGTGGATTCGGGAGCAGAGGGAAACTTGATGGACTTTTCACTGGCGCAATAACTACACATCCCCATCACAGCGTTGGAACACACCATCAACGCACTCAATGGACAAGAGCTCCCGGGAATTACTCACTCCACGGGACTAATTTCACTTACCATTTCCGGTAATCACACTGAAAGGACCTCACTCCTCCTCACTCAGTCACCTCACGCTCCCATTGTCTTGGGCCATCCGTGGACCCAGGATAGAGTGGAGTCAGAACTCGGTATCCAGTTGGAGTATTCAATGTTATGCCTCATGTCTCTCGTCTGCTGTTCCTTGTTCTGTGTTGCAGGAGGAGCCAGTGAATCTGTCTAACGTGCCACCGGAGTATCTCGACCTGAAGAAAGTGTTCAGTAAGTCCCGGGCTGCTTCTCTGCCTCCACATCGTCCCTATGACTGTGCTATAGATTTACTGCCGGGTACGTCTCCGCCTAAGGGCACGTCTCCGCCGCCTTCTTTTTTGTGGGGAAGAAGGATGGTTCTCTGCGACCGTGTATTGATTACCGGGGGTTGAATAGCATCACGGTAAAGAATACTTATCCTTTGCCGTTGATGTCTTCAGCCTTCGAGAGGTTGCATCAATCTTCACAATATTGGATTTACGTAATGCATATCATTTGGTTCGCATCAGGAAGGGGGGTGAATGGAAAACTGCCTTTAACACCACCAGGGGGCACTTTGAATATTTGGTTATGCCGTTCGGGCTTTCCAACTCCCCAGCGGTTTTCCAGGCACTCGTCAATGACGTGTTGAGAGACTTGGTAGATCAGTTCGTATATGTTTACCTAGATGACATATTGATTTTTTCTTCGTCTCTCCAGGAGCATGTTCAACACATCAGACGAGTGCTTCAGAGGCTGCTAGAGAATGGGGTTTTTGTCAAGTCAAGTCAAGTCAAGTCACCTTTATTTATATAGCGCTTTTTACAATACAAATTGTTTCAAAGCAGCTTTACAGAGATAACAGGAAAACAATGTTGTAATAGTATTGTTAAATTCAAAATTAAATGGAACCAAAACTCCATCAGGTGACAGAATGGAGAAAAAAACCTTGGGAGAACCCAGGCTCAGTCAGGGGCGGCGGCGTACAGGAGTTTTTATTTTTTAGTCAAGGCGGAGAAATGCGCTTTTTAGGCACAGTCTGTTCCTTTCCTAAGGGAACATGATTTCGTCTGAGGGAGTACACATGGATCCTGAGAAGGTTCAGGCTGTGGTGGAGTGGCCAAGTCCAGATTCCCGTAAGGCCCTACAGAGGTTTCTGGGGTTCGCCAACTTCTACCGGCGTTTTATTCGCAACTTCAGTCAACTAGCCGCACCTCTGACTGCCTTGACCTCCCCCAGAACTGCGTTCAGGTGGTCAGACACAGCTGAGGCTGTGTTTGCCAAACTGAAGGGCCGCTTTGTTTCTGCCCCCATCTTAATAGCCCCTGATCCTTCACGTCAGTTCGTGGTGGAGGTCGACGCATCAGAGGTGGGGGTAAGAGCAGTGCTATCCCAGCGTTCCCCCATGGACGACAAGATGCACGTTTTTGTCTAGTCGTTTATCACCTGCCGAACGTAACTATGACATTGGTAACAGAGAGTTGTTGGCAGTCAAGTTAGCGTTGGCAGAATGGCGTCATTGGTTAGAGGGGTCGGGGGTACCCTTTATCGTCTGGACCGATCACAAGAACCTCAGAACCGCCAAGAGATTGAACTCCAGGCAGGCTCGGTGGGCACTTTTTTTTCGGTCGGTTTGATTTCTCTCTCTCTTACCGCCCGGGTTCCAAAAACATCAAACCCGATTCTTTATCGCGCATTTTTGACCGTTCCGAACGCCCGTCTACTCCCGAGTGCATTTTACCCGAGACCCTAATTGTCTCCACACTCACATGGGAGATCGAATTGAAGGTCAAGATGGCCTTAGAAGGGGTAACGCCTCCGCCCGGTTGCCCTCCGAGTCGATTATTTGTGCCGAAGGGATTACGGTCCAACGTTATTCAGTGAGGGCATTGTTCCAATGTGGCTTGTCATCCAGGAGTTAATCGCACTAGCTTTATGGTCAAGCAATGATTCTGGTGGCCACTTATGGCACGTGACATTCACAGTTTTGTTTTGGCTTGCGGCACTGGTAAGACTTCCAACCGACCTCTAGATGGGTTACTCCAACCGCTGCCTGTCCATTCGAGACCCTGATTTTAGGGTAGATTTTAGATTTTATAGAATTTTTTTTCTATCACCGGAAAAATTTTTCTCACCGCCCTCTCAGGGCAATATGGTCGATTTAACTGTGGTGGACCGGTTCTCGAAGGCAGCTCATTTTATTCCCTTGCCCAAATGACCGTCAGCCAAGGAGACATCGTTGACCGTTGTAGACCATGTTTTTCGCTTACATGGCCTCCCGATTGACGTGGTTTCTGACAGAGGACACCAGTTTGCGTCCAAATTTTAGCGAGAGTTTTGTAGATGACTGTTTGTCTGTCCTCAGGGTTTCACCCCCAGAGCAATGGCCAGACCAAGAGAGCCAACCAGGATTTCTGCTCCAGGTGGGGGCGCGCACCAAGGCTAAGGCCGATCGCCACCGGTTCAAGCCTCCCGTATACGTCGCTGGTCAAAAAGTGTGGCTTTCTACCAAGAACATTCCTCTCCGCTCCGTTTCTAATAAGCTTGCTCCCAAATTCATTGGCCCGTTCACTATCACCAAGATCATTAGTCCGGTGACAGTCCGTCTCAACCTTCCTCCAGCATACAGGAGAATTCACCCCGCCTTCCACGTATCTAAAATAAAACCCGTGTTTCGTTCTCGTCTTAACCCGCTTACCCCGGTTTCCCCCCTGCCGCGACTCGTAGATGGGGAGCCTACTTATTCGGTTAACCGTATTCTGGACTTAAGATGGAGGGGACGCGGATTCCAGTACTTGGTGGACTGGGGGGGTTACGGTCCGGAGGAGAAGTTGGGTTCCTGCCAGGGACATCCTGGACCACTCCCTTAGCGATGACTACAATCGACAGGTAAGGGTCTGGGAACGCCAGGTGGCGTTCCTAGGAGGGGGGGGGTACTGTCACGGTTCATGGATTCATTGTCTCACCCTCGCTATGTGTGTGCGTGTTGTGTGAATGGCTCGTTATCTCTCCGCTGATGAGCTGATTTGCGCCAGCTGTTCTGAATGAGGATGTCCATTGTTTGTCACTTCGTCTTGTCTTTGTCAGATGGTTGTGGAGGTTTCCCTGGGACTACTCACCGTTTTCTCCTGCGTTCCAGTTTATGTTCCCTTGCGGTGGACTTCTGTGTTTCCCGAAGAATTCTCTGCCTGTTTCCAGTTTCATCGTCTGCCCACTGCGTCCCTTTGTTTACAGAGCCTGAGTGTCCGCCTGCATCCTTCAATCCTGCCTTCCATTCTACTTCTTGGTTGTTAATAAACATCATTGTACTTGCTATTGAATCTTTGACTGTTTCCTTCCGAACCATGACACTGTGGAACACCGTGTGATATATCATATATCAGTATTTATTTATTTATTTTTAATAATCAGTCAGTAGCAAGGCTATCTTCACAGCGAAAACAGAATAAACAAAAGTCATATAACTAACAAAAATCTATACAAGAAATTTAAAGTTAAAACTAGACAGAAGCTGTAAAATAAATTCAGATTTAACTTTAAAAAAATACATGAATTAAACACATCTCTGAGTAAAATCATTGTCTATTTATATTAAAAACAGTGGTCCAGTCAAATATTTTGATGACGGCATATGACAATATGCATGATGGCGGTTTTCACCTTTTAATAAATAGCCATGTGGAAGTCTTGTATGACTAAACAGCATCTAGTAGAACAACTTAATCGTAGATTTGAAAATAAGTAAACAACAAACAAACAAACAACTTATACTAGGATTTATTTCATGTAACTTATTTCAATGGCATAGATCCCAGTCCATCTACCACATGTTATTAATATAAGAGATTATTACTGATCTGAGATCAGATGGTGGAGTTTGGCACTGAAATATTCGAGTTGAGAGCCTCCTTTGCAGCGACGTCTGCTTTCTCGTTACCAGATAAACTATTATGACCTGAAACAGCATAAAAAAATATACTTACTGCATAAAAAGGTCTACTTTAGCTAATATACTTATAATTATGTGATGATCAGTCTTTACAGATTCAAGTGCCTGTTTTATTTTGAGTTAGTGAAGATTAAGAAATGTCATTATTGTCCATTTTCTATATTTTCCACAGTTAAACTTAGATCTCCAGTTATTGCTGCTGCCGACACACGATCAGACGATCATCTGCTTTGGATATAGAGTCTATGGAGAGAAATATTTCTACCAAAATTCATGAGGGTGTGTTGTTGAATTTTTGTGTTTATTCAGGATTATTAAAACATTTGCCCTTTCCAGATCCCAAGATGTCCAAATGAATGTCCAGGTTCTCCAAGTAAGGTTTTATCCTCGGTCCAGAAGATCTGATAAACACGTCCGGCTTCATGTAAATAAAGACAGTCCGGGGGAAAGAAGGCTGGATTACTGTGTGTGCCTTAGGTTTGCATAAATTGCTGAATATAATGATTATTTCGACACAATGGAAACACACATATTAAGTGCCATCAGAGGGGATATTTCTTTATTTTGAAATACTGATCATTACACAGTACATGCAAAAACACACACTGAGACCTCGCAGAGTTTCGATATTTCTGAGCGGATTTTTCTGCAGGACAAATTCATTGTGAACAGGTCGCAGTTCTTTTTATGTCAGTGTAACTACTAGTTACAAGTTTATGAAGATTGTTGATAAAGTGATGATGAATATGCCTGAGTGTTTTGTACATACACTTCAGTGTAGGAGTGTAGTTTATTGAGTTACTGAACTATTAATGTGCAAGTCATTCACTCTTCAACAGCTTTGCGAAGACTTAGTTGTTGTACTTTGGCGATCAAGCTCTTGATGTTTTACCACAGGTTCTTCAGATCACGGTTTTGGTTATTTAACACACAAATGCACAGATATAGTTTTATTACGAACTACAGCATAAAGAGTTGGTGACACTTAATGAGGGTCCATTTGTTAACATTAGTCAAGTACATTAGTTAATAATTTCAACATTTACTAATAAGTTATTAAAAAGCTCCACCTGTCAATATTATTTAATGGACCTGAGTTTAATTTTTATATAGTTTATTTTTTATGAACTAACATGAACAAAGATTAATACATGGTGTAACAAATGTATTGCTCAATGTTAGTTAATGTAAATGCATTAACTAAAGTTAACTAATGGGACCTTACTGTGAAGTGAAAAGTTGTATAAAATGTTCCCAAATAACATCCGTCTGTTTGTGATCTGGTCGGGTGGTTTCTATAGTCTTTGATTTGTCCAGCTGTTTGTTTTTTAATATTCCTTGTGTTATTTGGCTATTCAGTTAGTTCTGTGAATATTTCTCTGGCATGTAGACTGTATTTGGTTAGAGGTGTGTGTGTGTGTGTTTGTGTGTGCGCACGTGTGTGTGTGTGTGTGTGTGTGTGTGTACGTGTGAGTGTGAGTGTGTGTTTAACTAGCAGGGCAGGTGAGCGGTTGAACTCCTTTGAGCTCCAGGACTTTGTTCATCTGGACCTCCAGAGTCTTCCCAGCTTTAGAGATCTTCACACTCCTCATGCAGCCTTTAAACGGGGTGTTTATAGTGAGCCCTAACTGCTTCAGACCCTCTGCAACAAACACAAACACATCTCACTCTTTTATTCAATTCTGTGAATGTTTCTGTCCACTAAGATGATTTAAACACTAGTTAAATGTATTAAACTGAAACTTGTAATTGTCTGTTCCTCATTTTTAAGAGAAACTTCTGTATTTTAACTCCTCTATAATACATTGACAAAAAGAGTTCAAATTTAACTTTTCCTTAAGAGACTGTTGTTGTTCCCAGGACTGGTGTCATGAGACGAGGTTTTCCAACCTTTATGATGTAAAGGAGAACGAGCAACAGAATGACGGGTTGGAGACATGTCAGAACGTTCATCATGGTCTGGCAGGAGCTGTATTATGGGTGTCATTATTGGAGACTTTATTTATTATTAGAAAAATATATATTTTCTTTTTACCAATCTATCTCTTTCGATTTTGAACTTATTTTAATACCTGTTATAAAATGGCCGCTTCACCCAACAGTTCACTACACAACACCCCTAGCAACCACTCTTAGCAACGTAAACCTATGTTTGTTCTCATTGATATTGTTCATTGAAGCTGATAGAGTATTGTGAGAGATCGAGTAAGTGAGTGTAACTGCATTTACAGTAGAAATAGCATCATCCTTAAGGTCAGTCCGATATTCGTAATAAAATATCAGTTTGAATGTCCGCTGCGACATCTTGTCCTTTTATCAGTCATGGGGTTTTCCCGTGTCCTGACACGCTAGTCATTTGTCAGTAGTGTCTTGCTTCTCCGTGTTCAAAAGTTTCAGTCGTTTCAATATAAAAGTCTTCTCTGCTGACAGACTCACTCGTGAAGACAGTGTTTGCCGCCATCTAATGGTGAAATAATGTAACTCTGTTGCCGTTCACGGTCAGGGACTATTTTTTTCAGCGGAAGGAAGGCTTTTAGTGATTACTTCATGAAAAGTTGCATTGATAGACATTTTTTGGCTTTAATATTTGTATTGTGTGGTAACCGTTTTATAAAAGCAATTAAATACTCGAAGCTAGTGCTGTAGTGATAATAACAACACCCTTCAGCCGTGGCTTGTTCACAATATAACATACTTGTTACCAACTCCAAAATTCCAAGACATGAGAAAAGTGTTTGAACATTCTAAACTACGTCACCATGGCGACAGAGTTTGATTGACGTACCGGGGTATCCGCCCACATACACAGGGTCATTGGTGTCGGCGGAGGCAGAGCGCACGTCTGGACTCGCCGCCTCGGACCTCCTGCCGTCCACCACGAGCTCCAGCCGGTGCTTCAGCTTGTGGGCGGAGACACTGTGCCACTGTCCGTCACAGAGCCCCGCCTCCTGCCCCGGCTCGTGCACGGCGGTGAAGCGGCCCTCTCCGTTATCAGCGTGGAATAACAGCTACACAGACACTCGCATTAACAAACCGCTCAGAAATAAACACCTGAACACAAAAGGAACATCTAGATGACCTTTCCATTGACGAGTTCGATGCCCAGTCCGTCCATCTTCTGGCTGCTGACGCCCAACAGAACGCCACTGCCCTGCGCCGTCCTGAACTCCAGATCCACGGACACCTCGTTGCCCACTCGATACGCGCTCACTGTAACACACACACACAAGCGTCACTCCAGGGTTAGGAATCCAAAATCCAAACACTTGAGGTCAGGAATCAGATACTTGTTACAACATTTCAATTTTGATTCCTCTTATCGATTCTTTTGCGAGCATTTCAATATGTTTTTTCAAGCGCTCAGTTTTCAGTGCTTCAGGCGTGTGTAACAGTATATTGGATCTGTGCTGCGCTTAAAGTGACCGCTGTCTAATATTCCTGCTGCCGTCTCTATAATAACACTAATCAAACAACAAAAGACTCACTCGTTCTTGACTGAAAAACATTTTCAACTATATCTGCAATGTATATTTTATTTATAAAGTGCAGTGTTATTTTACATTTGATTACAGTTTCTGAAAACACTGTTTATTTCAATCCATTATTGGTTCAGTTGTATCTATTTGTTGTGATTGCTAATTGTTTATTTGTTCTTTTTTAATTACTGAGAGTTTTAATTACTGAGAGATTTAATAATCCTTGAAATGTATATTAGTTAGTCTAGTTGTTTTTCTCTGGTGTTTTTAAAGGCAAACGTTCCTTGTGTAAGTGTTCTTTAGCCTGTCGATTTCTGTTCATGATATTCAGATACAATTAAATGTTTTGCAATGAGACTAAATGTGAATGATATCCAAGTTTTTTTGTGTGTGTGTGGCCTTATTGGAATCGATAAGCAGAATCGAAATAGGAATCGGAATTGTTTAAATTCGAACGAGACCCAACCCTACTCACACTTCCACGTGTGCTCCAGTACGGGTGTTTAAAATGTCTGTAGAGGAGTGAAACATTGAGCCTCACCAGCTTTGGCGTAACCTGTGCCATCAAAATAAGTTCCTTTCTCTGGGTTGGCGAAACAGGATCCCACGCGGTAGCTGGACGTGGGCTTCTCCAGGTCCAAACCCTGACCCATCATCCTGAAGTTCCTGATGCAAGCGTCGATACTGTACAGGACCTGAAAGAGCACAGGCAGCGTCACATGGTGCCAACCTGACACTAATCATTCTCATGTGTGTATTAAACTGACATAGCAGAGTCATATAGCCTTCAGTGGCCACAAAAGGTGTTTCGACTCTTGTGAATGTGTCTTTGACGTGTGTATGAGGCGTCACACTCACAGGTCCGATGCGTTTGGTGGTGTAGTTAAGTGGTAAACCGCCCACATACAACATTCCCACCACATCCAGAATATCCGCTTTCTTGGGGCTGGTGGTGTGTTTGGAGTACAGGCCGTCGATCGTGAGAATCCCTCTCTGCTTTTCTCTCATCACACGGATCTACACGCAGAGGGACTAGAAATCAACACCTGTTTCTGAGCACACACACGCACAAACACACACGCATGCACGCACACACACACACACACACACACACGCATGCACGCGCACACACACACACACACACACACACACACACGCATGCACGCACGCGCACACACACACACACACACACACACAAACGCATGCGCGCACACACACACACACACGCACACACACGCATGCACGCACGCGCACACGCACACACACACACACACGCACGCACGCACGCACGCACGCACACACGCACGCACACACACACACACACACACGCACACACACACACACGCACACACACAGACACACACACGTTCAAATGTTTGTGGTCGGTGAGATGTTTTTACAGTTTTTTACAGTCGCTAGGACACATTTCTCAATACTTAGGTCACTTTTTCAAAACTCTTCACACAGTGAGCACAACAGAAGTATATGTGGGCTAAACTGTGGATCATTTATCAGTGCTTTGGCACAAAATGCATTCAATGACTATATCTTTCAAATTACATTCATTCTTTTCTCACTTCGACACAACAACCGCCAAAACTCTGTGTACCGACAGGCCAATGTGCACATGCTTACACACTGATCTCAGAACTGTTAAACTTAAGTTCAAAACAATAATATAATACAAAACTGAATAAGACAGCATTTTGACACATTTCTACAGTAATATTGTAATGAAATATATTTAGAATCTAAAAATTAAATGGTATAAAAACAATTGGACCAACCACAGCTGATTCCTATTGTATCTGTATCGGTGGATGGTGTGTATACAAACTTTTATACTTTGGAATTACTCCAAAGACATAAAATATAATAACTGCATGATGTCTGATTCATTCTAGTAACATATTGCAGTGAATTCTAAACAGTAGAGAGGTAGAAGAAAGAAAGCATTTACATAGGAAAACATTGTATAAAGTTCCCTGTTGTTAGTGTTTTTTATGTTATTGTTTTGTGGGTGACAAAGTGTGTTTGTTAGCTGTCAACCTTTGCTAGTGTTATGGAAGAGTGTGTTGATTTGAGATATGTATGAAGTGATTTGGTAGTTTTAGTGCATTTTGAATGTGAAATGAACTGCTGTGCCGAGCTGAAAGTTGGTTAGGAGAACTGTGTGAAGAGTTTTGAAAAAGTGACTTAAGTATTGAAAAATGGGTCCTAGCGACTGTAAAAAACTGTAATGTTTCTGAAAGAAGTTTTTTCTGCTCACCAAGGCTGCATTAATTTGATCAAAAATACAGTCAAAATTGTGAAATATTATTACAATGTGAATCAGCGGTTTTCTATGTGAATATATAGTAAAGTGTCATTTATTCCTGTGATTAAAGCTGTATGTTCAGCATCATTACTCCAGTCTTCAGTGTCACATGATCCTTCAGGAATCATTATAATACGATGATTTGATGAAAGATTTATGATTATTATCAGTGTTGAAAATGATCAAGATTCTTTGATGAATAGAAAGTTCAAAAGAACAGCATTTATTTGAAATAAAAATATTATGTAACATTATAAATGTCCCTTTTGATCAATTTAATGCATCCTTGCTGGATAAAAGTAATCTTAATGTAACGTTCTGGCTAAATATACTTGCATAAAGTATGTGTCTGTCCTAACACGACCTATGACTCTCCATCACAGAACATCACAACATCCTGTCAGTGTCATGCATCAGGGGTCAAAGGTCGACAGCTCTGACCTTGTGCCACTGGCCGTCGTTGATGATGCGTGGCACACTGACGGAGGTGTTCCCGCTGCCCAGGTCGAAGCTCAGGTGAGCCATGCCCTCCTTCAGCTGGACGGTGGCGAAGTCAGCGTGGTTTATCCTGGCCATGTAGAACAGCAGACCGGAGTCTGCCTCGGTGCGCACCTCCAGCTCCATCAGCAGCCTGACACACACACACACACACACACACATGAGGAGGAGGAGGAGGAGGAGGAGGAGGAGGAGGAGGAGGAGAACTCACACTCACCTGTTCTTCACCTTTCTGTCGTCAAACTCAAAGGCCATGTGACTGTTTCTGGACAGACCAAACTGTTTGGCCAGTTCCAGGACGACAGGCTCCGCCTCTGCTGCACACGACACCTGTGATTGGTCAGAGCACATGTCAATCAAACACTCATTACAAAAAATTCAAACATTACAAAAAAGTTCTGAACCACCAAGGCGGTTTATTTTAAGGCGTCTCAGTGTTACTTTGTTATTATACATTTAAGTACTGAGTAATATTAACATGTACTTACGATAGGGTTTGGTTTAGGGTTAGTTGCATGTAATTATGCATAATTTATAGATATTACTACAGTAACTACATGTAACATGACACTGTAAAATAAAGTGTTACCAAGAAATACTAAAGCATGAGTTTCAAAGATGCTTGACTGCTGTTTTAGAGGCAGTAGATGGAGCCAGAGAACAGCTGATGGAGCTCCTGTGTCCTCAGAGGAGATTGAGTTGTTTTGTGAGATAAAAGAGCTTGTTGAACAAACACTGGGACTCAGAAATCAAAAGTTCCTCCAGAAGCTAAGCTCACTGACAGTCCATCAAACACGTCAGATGTGCCTCTGAATGGAGGAAGCGCAGTATTCACGCTGTATCTCTAATGTGCGTGAGTGTGTGTGTGTGTGTGTGAAGGTTAGTACCAGGGGCTCTTTGATGGGCGTGTCTGGGAGGGGCGTGGCCTTGGCGAGGGGCGTGGCCTGTGAGCAGCAGAGAGACAAAAGACCTCAGCTTTTACAAACATCACTCATGCCTGTCATTAAAGCACTGAAAGAGAAATGAAACATGGTTTACCCTGATTTGAATCAACGTGTTAAAAATGCGCTGTATACAAATGTAAAATATCCCCATGCACAAATATATAATAGCCTCAGTCCGATGCACAAACCAGCGTGGACATGACACTGGTCTCTTCGGCAGGGTGGATTTCTGCAGCGTCAGTCTCACGCAACCGTTCGGCTTCAGCTTTTACAGTTGAGGAAAAGGGACCAGAATGTGAGCAGGGCTGATTAAATAGGATCAATCGAAATAAAACCTAATTCGCGGTGTGGCTTAGTGTGTCAAGTCGCAAAGGCTGTGAATTAATTCAATGAAAATATACATGTTTCAGAGTGAAGCGCAGCACTGTGTGTGTTCAGGGTCTCGCAGGCGCTGAGAGTTTGAGTTGCTTATAACGTGACTTTGGAAATGCAACATGCGTAACTATAGACAGTTGTACTGTACTGTACGTACATTTTTTTATTATTCAAATTATTTTTATTATATTTTTCTTAAATATTAAATTTTACAATACTGAAAGATTACAATATAAATATTTCTTATTGTTTAATTGTTTTATTTGAATAATAATTATTTGAATAATTATTATTATTAATAATATTATTGTTGTTATATTTTCTTGAACACTCTTCGCCACTTTATTTAATATTTTATATAAATAATAATAAAAATAATAATTATTATATTTTTAAATACTCATTACTATTGTAATATTTTACTGTAAAATAAAAAATAAGTATTTAAAAATATAATAATAATAATTAGTATTATTCAAATAAAATATGAAAAAATAAGAAATCTAGCTATTTTAATATTTAATTTGTAAAATTAAAAATTTGTAGTTAAGAAAATATAATAACAAAAATATTATTATTATTAAAATTATTTAAATAAATTATAAATCAAAATAAGAAATGTTGCAATATTTCACTGTAAAATAAAAAAAATATTTCTTATTTTGATTAATATTTTTCTTTGAATAACAATTTTATATGAAATGTTATTATAATATGAAATAATAATTATTAGTATTACTCTTATTATTATTTTATTGTAATATTGATATATAAATCACAATATTTTTTGGGCCAAATGGTGCAGCCCAACAAACAATCATAGCAATCCTAGTGCTTGGGGAAAACATCCCTCAAATCATGCAGCTCTACGTGTGAATCCGAGTTGACCCTAATGAGGTCAGTGATCATGAATTTAGCTCTTAATCTTCCATGGAAACACAAATGGCACTCGACAAACGGCTCTGGGGGAAATGCATGTGCCAACATTCACTACACATTCAATTCTGGACTTGCCCATCACTAGCAGAGTGTAGACTTTCACTGAGAGGTGTAAGTGTGTGAACTTTCACTACAGGACCCTCTACCCACAATGCCTTTGTGAAGACGTACAGTGGCGGCTGGTGGGCGTGGCCGGGCTGCTTCTGTAGGTGTCAGCGCTGGTGTGGGCGGAGTCTCCTCCTCTTCCTCCTCTTCCTCAGGGATCTCGGGCGGGGCTGGAGGCGGGGCCAGGTCAGGGCACTGACCAATCTCTGCGTTCTCAAAGGCCACGGGCTGGGAGAAATCCACCGGGCTGTTTCATTGACACACACAACACACAGCTCACTTGAGGGAATGATGACACAAACGTGACTCCAATCAGGTGAATAATGAACACAGTTATGAGCAAGGACAGACTCATTTAAATGAGTGCGGTAGAGGGCAATGGGGTTCGCTCTAGTGGAAAAGACCACTGGCAGAGATTCATACTCCTCATTAGAGCAAGAAAAACTGTGATTGTTAATGTCATACAGCGTTTAGCTTATGACTGCACCTCAAAACTGCAAACAAGACCTTTAATCTACAGCCACGGGAGGCTGGGAAAAATGGGTCAATGTTTACACCGGTCGCTGGGTTTCACTACAGCACGATCCAGTCGTGGCATACTGCAGTGAATTGTGCTCTGGAGGTTATCTGCTACATTTATCTCGAGCTGCTAAAGGTGACCTCGAAAAGCTTGGAAGGTTTGCTAATGTCTTTGCCATGTTATTATCTGTATAATAGACCTAACATTGCTGTTGGGAGAAATCTGCTAGTGCTATGAGTGAATAAAACTAGTTTTACCAACCAAAAGGAACACCAAACTAATGCATGAACATGCATTGAAGGGTCAGTTCACTCAACAATTAAAATTCTGTCATTCAAATTTCTCACCCTCATATTGTTCCAAACCCGTTCATCTTCAGAACACAAATGAAGTTATTTTTGATGAAATCCGAATGGTTTCTGAACCAGCCATAGGCTGCAACGTCAATGCAACTTTCAAGGCCCAGAAATGTAGTAAAGACATCGTTAAAATAGTCCATGTGACTACAGTGGTTCAACATTAATGTTATAAATATGAATGTTATGAATACTTTTTGTACTAAAAAAACCCCCCCAAAATAATGACTTCATTCAACAATCTGTTCACTTCCACGTAATTCTCCAACACTGTTGAAGTAGTGTAAACGCAGAGCAGCCAGGTTCTGCGGCAGAACGCCGGCTCATTATTGGCCGATGCGCACAGTATCCATAACATTCATATTCATAACATTAAGGCTGAACCACTGGACTATATTAACAATGTCTTTACTACCTTTCTGGGCCTTGAATGTTGCAATGACGTTGCTGCCAATGGATGGTTCAGAAACCACTGAAATTTCATCAAAAAATATCTTAATTTGTGGTCTGAAGATGAACAACGGTTTTATGGGTTTGGAACGACATGAGAGTGAGGAATTAATGAAGGAAATTAAATTTTTGGATGAACTAACCCTTAAAGCCATATAACTCCAACACAGAAGCTGTATGCGTAAAGGCCAGTTCACACCAAGGACGGTAAAGATAAAGATAAAGATAACGATAAAGATATAGTGCTAAAAATCGTTCTAAACATTAAAGAATAGCAGAGTTCACACCACAGCTGTAACGATAACGATACAGAGAACAATATCACTTTCAGAACGATTTTTTTTCTTCCAACTGTTGAACGATAAAACACTGACAGCCATTGAGAATCCATTACATTGTGGAGAAGTTAATCGCCGAGGTCCAGAACAATCCACCCCTGTTTGACAAGTCAAGCCCCTTTCCAGGAAAATGTATATGGAAAACAATCGTTCACAGCCTGAAGAAACAGAAGTTTTACCTCAGGTATCCAGCGCTCGTTTCCACAACACTGTCTTGCTTCCTCTGAAGTTGCGGTGAAAAAGACTAGGTGTTGTTTTTATTCCACTATATCGACTCCGTCACTAAATCCACTTTTAGATTATTAGATGGATTACACTAATCTAATTACATTATAAGATGGATCACTCTTTATAGTCTTTATAGTTATCGTTCTTGGTGTGAACGCAAACATAGTTATCGTTATAGTTATCGTTCTTGGTGTGAACGCAAATATAGTTATCGTTATAGTTATCGTTCTTGGTGTGAACGCAAATATAGTTATCGTTATAGTTATCTTTATAGTTATCGTTCGTTGGTGTGAACGCAAATATATTTCTCGTTATAGTTATCGTTCTTGGTGTGAACGCAAATATAGTTCTCGTTATAGTTATCGTTCTTGGTGTGAACGCAAATTTAGTTATCGTTATAGTTATCGTTCTTGGTGTGAACGCAAATATAGTTATCGTTATAGTTATCTTTATAGTTATCGTTCGTTGGTGTGAACGCAAATATATTTCTCGTTATAGTTATCGTTCTTGGTGTGAACACAAATATAGTTCTCATTATAGTTATCGTTCTTGGTGTGAACGCAAATATAGTTATCGTTATAGTTATCGTTCTTGGTGTGAACGCAAATATAGTTATCGTTATAGTTATCTTTATAGTTATCGTTCGTTGGTGTGAACGCAAATATATTTCTCGTTATAGTTATCATTCTTGGTGTGAACGCAAATATAGTTCTTGTTATAGTTATCGTTCTTGGTGTGAACGCAAATATAGTTCTCGTTATAGTTATCGTTCTTGGTGTGAACGCAAATATAGTTATCGTTATAGTTATCTTTAAAGTTATCGTTCTTGGTGTGAACGCAAATATAGTTATCGTTCTTGGTGTGAAAGCAAATATAGTTATCGTTATCTTTATAGTTATCGTTCGTTGGTGTGAACGCAAATATAGTTCTCGTTATAGTTCTCGTTCTTGGTGTGAACGGCCCTAAAGAGTGATGTGAGGTTGTGACGGAGGTTGTACGCACACAGTGTTGATGAGAAGGTTCCAGATGCAGCCCTCGAACGGCACGTTGGGCCGCTGTATGCCTGTCTCTATCTCGAGCGGGATGCCCCCGACGAAGAGCCGATGGATGCTGAGCGGGTGATCGCTGGGTAACGCCTGCTGCATGAGCGGCTCCTCGTCCACCTGCACGGAGAAAGACCTGCACACACACAAGCTCCATCAGCTCTAGAGAGGCCTGAGACACACGGGCGCAGAGAAACAGAGGCTGGCTTACGCTCCCGGGAGTCTCAGGATGCGCAGGGAATGCTCTCTCCCGTCATGCAGGATCCCCCGGTCGGGTCTCCGCACAGCTCTGCGTGGACTCTTGCTGCCCGTGAACACCAGCACCTCCAGTGCGCCTTTATTCAGCGTCACAGACAGGAACGGCTACAGACACACAGAAGGACAGGAGAAATCAACCTCATGTTCCTGGTTTCTGGGCTGTGTTCTCACGCTTTTTTGAGTGCTAGTGAGGGATTACAAGAAAGATCTTTCATTAGAAAGATTAGTGGAAATCACTATTACAATTCACCTAATTTTCAAGGAGAAAAACACTGTATCTCATTAGTTAATCTTTATCTGAAGTCAAATTGGTCTACTCCACTCTGATTGGTCAGATTGCTCAGCGTGGCGAGGGGGTTCAGCGTGGTTCAGCGAAGTCTGTAGCGGGAGAGAGAGGCGCGAGCCGAGCGGGAAGCAAGTAGATCAAGTGCAGATGACGAACACCTGTGTCTGACTGCAGTGATTGGCGCGGAGAGACCGGATAAAGGCCAGTGGGAACGAGCGAGAGAGAGCTGGACTGGGAACTCACATGCTGAAGCTGTGAAACGTCGTCTGTTTGTTTATTGTTTGATGTTGTGCTGTGTCACGGTAGTGGCGCGGTGAATGCGCTGGTGCAAGCCTATCTTTTTGTTTTCTTTATACTTTTGAAAATAAATCGCGATTCCCAGTAACGCCGACCCTTGTCTTCTTCCTTCCTCAAACACTGAACTTCATCACACTGGTGCCGAAACCCGGGAAGGGAGAAGATTGCCGCCGCCATCATGCAGACCCCACCAGGTACGCCGTTTGCAGACATTATTTCATCGCTCGTGGGTCTACACTAGGAGCAACATCAGGCACTGCTGGCCATCAAAGAGGAGCAAGGATCGGCACCAGTGTGATGAAGTTCAGTGTTTGAGGAAAGAAGAAGACAAGGGTCGGCGTAACTGGGACTCGCGATTTATTTTCAAAAGTATAAAGAAAACAAAAAGATAGGCTTGCACCAGAGCATTCACCGTGACACAGCACAACATCAAACAATAAACAAACAGACGACGTTTCACAGCTTCAGCATGCGAGTTCCCAGTCCAGCTCTCTCTCGCTCGTTCCCACTGGCCTTTATCCAGTCTCTCCGCTCTCTCTCCAGTCTGTTGTGATTGGTCTACTCTGCTCTGATTGGCCAGATGGTTCAGTCTGTTGTTATTGGTCTTCTCTGCTCTGATTGGTCAGATGGTCCAGTTTGTTGTGATTTGTCTACTCTGATCTGATTGGTCAGATGGCCCAGTCTGTTGTGATTGGTCTACTCTGCTCTGATTGGTCAGATGGCCCAGTCTGTTGTGGTTGGTCTACTCTGCTCTGATTGGTCAGATGGCCCAGTCTGTTGTGATTGGTCCGCTCTGCTCTGATTGGTCAGATAGTCCAGTCTGTTGTGGTTGGTCTACTCTGCTCTGATTGGTCAGATGGCCCAGTCTGTTGTGATTGGTCTACTCTGCTATGATTGGTCAGATAGTCCAGTCTGTTGTGATTGGTCTACTCTGCTCTGATTGGTCAGATGGCCCAGTCAGCTGTGATTGGTCTGCTCTGCTCTGATTGGTCAGATAGTCCAGTCTGTTGTGGTTGGTCTGCTCTGCTCTGATTGGTCAGATGGCCCAGTCAGTTGTGGTTGGTCTACTCTGCTCTGATTGGTCAGTTGTTATTGGTCTACTCTGCTCTGATTCGTCAGATAGTCCAGTCTGCTGCGATTGGTCTGCTCTGCTCTGATTGGTCAGATGGCCAAGTCTGTTGTGATTGGTCTACTCTGCTCTGATTGGTCAGATGACCCAGTCTGTTGTGATTGGTCTACTCTGCTCTGATTGGTCAGATGGTCCATTCTGTTGTTATTGGTCTTCTCTGCTCTGATTGGTCAGATGACCCAGTCTGTTGTGATTGGTCTGTTCTGCTTTGATTGGTCAGATGACCCAGTCTGTTGTGATTGGTCTGCTCTGCTCTGATTGGTCAGATGACCCAGTCTGTTGTGATTGGTCTACCGCGTACAGCGTGTATCGGGAACTACACTTCCATTACCATAACTGAACTTCAGCTCCTTCAGTAGGCTTCCTAAAGCTCAGCGACTGAACTGAACTACTCTAAAGACAGTAACAATGACATTGATTTTACAATATCAATCCGAGCGCGAGTCCGATGATAAAACATTGGAACTAGGAATATAAAAAAATATAGAAAAAAAAAAATAGGGGTACTTTAAGCTACTAATTTTAATGTATTTAACACAATAATGACTTTAAAGGATCTTTTTGGGCTTATTTCTCAGCCAAATTTGATGTGCGATTAATTAGTCGGCATATCATGTAATGTTAAAATTTTGTATCGCTTGACAGCCCTAATTTCTTTATAAATGTTTGCTTCCTTTACAAAGGGAACACCCTGTTTGACAATATCTTTGAAAAGCGAAGAAGCACTTCACACAGAGAAAGCCTGTCAGTAATGTATTCAGAGGCGGTAATCAGACAGACGGCTGTGAGAGCACACTCTCGCCCTCTCCACGCTGCACTGGAATTGAGGAGAGCGATGCGAGAGCAGACTCCTCTCTCCAGACCCTCGGAGCCGCTCAGGCGTCCGCACGCAGCGCAGGTGACCCTGGACTCGCCGTAAATTGGAGGAATGAATAAGGAGCGGTGGAGAAAACCCTTGGCCTCTCCGAAGCCGCACTCCTGCAAAATGACACCCACTTAATTTACGAGCGATAATGATTTTCAAAAGGTGGCGGTCCGGCACCCTCTCCCGGGAGGGCTATCGCAAATTGGACGCGATCCATCAAAACTGTGGCTTGTAAATCTATTTTTACGAACGGAGTATCACGGGGAGGTGAGAGCGCCGACTGCTTACTACAGATACGCCACATAATTGATGTGCTGCCCCTGAGCTGAAGAGAGAGAGAGAGAGGGATGATGAAGACGTTACAGACAAAGATGTAGAAAGTCATATTATAATTAAAATGATCGCCGTGCCCCTGGCCTTTAGTCCACCTGGTAACAGAAAAAGATCAACTTTTGTTTGCTGAAGGGCAGAGGCAATTACAAACCTGCCCGGATAATAAATCTCTTTTATGGGCTGTGAGACCCCTGTAACCCTGCGGATTCATTATGATCTCGTACTGAAGGCCACGGCTCCCTGGACTTCCACCATTACCCATAATCACCTTCCTAAGCGCTCAGACAGGAAAGCAGGAGGAATAACACACTGAACCGTCTCACAGCCGACTGCGAGTCTGTGTTTGCAATCGCCTGGAAGAAAGTCACTCATATTCATACAGCACATTCATATTTAGTAATATTGTCCATTTAACTGCACCGATGCTATCGGATGAGAACAAAATTTGAACTGAATTGAGCTGGATAATGACACTACCTGTACAACTTAGACTTATTATTACTAATTAATCAACATTAGACTTGACTGATAATGACACTATTTTTGTCTGTAAAGATGCTTTAGAGCTGATATTGAATTAGTTTCATAGTTAATAAAGCACTATAGAAATAAATGTGAAATTTTTTTTTTTGTATGTGTCATTTAATAAAAAAATTAATTGCAGTTGATGTGATTAAACTTGATGGAATTAGTCTCTTTCACAATGTATTGAATTCAGTGGAAGATTGAGATGGAACGAACTGCAGCTGCTTGGCAGAGTTTATTAGCGCGATTACATAAAGAACAATTACCTAAAGAAATTATGCAAATCTGGTAAGACTAAAACCATCTTGTGCCGAACGCGAGTGCGCAGGGTAACTCTCCATCTACTCCACTCTGTTGACCGAGTAAACTTTGTGAAATAATCAAAATAATTACTTCAGGACAGAAATCCACACACATTTCCACACGTTTCTCATGTGTTCTCTGCAGCCGTTAGCAGACTTAATTGAATTGTTTGTCCCTGCTGACCAATTGCTGCGATTTTTAATGAACCCGCCTCTAAGTGGAAAGAAAAAACAATAAGTCTGGCTGTATGAAACTATATTGTCGCAAAATCCAGATTAGATTTATAGAGAAATTCTCCAGTGTTGCTTACCGGTAAACGCGAGTACTGAGGCTGTGGGACTGTTGTGCAATGTACTGTGTTATCAGCATTAAAAACACATCAATAATGAAAGTTTGGGTGTGTGTGCACCTCTCCGGTCTGTCTGCGCGAGCGGCGTGGGATGTGTACGGGCGTCAGGCCCTGCGTCAGCTGTGTCATGGACGTCACTGCTCCGCGGCCGAACAGGATGATGCCGTTCTCACTTCTGCTGCTGAAGGAGAGCGTGATCTCGGAGCCCACGTCCAACGACACGGGCTTCAGCTCCATGTAGCCGGGCCTGGGGAAGCTCACGGTGTGGAGGTTCTGACGGAGACAGAGACGGGGTTTAGTTAGTGGCTTTACCCAGAAGCCTCCTGTGGTGTCATGCTGTAACTCAGAGATTCAGCACATGACCATTGGATTGGCCATTTATTTTTACTACTTTTCAAATGGCTTTATGTAACGCACTTTCCCTAAAATAAGTCATGCCCGACTCCAAGTTGCCCTGGGCCGGGTCAAAACTGCATTGCATTGAGAGAGAGAGAGAGAAAAAGTAATTACTGTAATAACAAGTACTGAGTAAGTAACTACATGTACTTACCATAGGGTTAAGGCTGGGGGTTGGTTTAGGGTAACTTGAAATTATGCATAATTTGCTGTTATTATTATACGTTTTCACTACGTCACGCTAAAATAAAGGATTACCATACTGTAAAATATGTAACATATTCCAATAATTGTCCAATGTGGAAATAACATTTGTTCAGATAAAAGGAAACGGATGCCAGAATTGAACACACAGCAATGAATGTTGATACACTGTTGAAAATGATATTGATAAATGAAACTAGTGTGGTTTATGTCAGGGTTTGGTGCTTAGCTCTTATTATGATTCCAGATTAGTTCTATGTTCTCTGTATTACTGGTTCCTGTGTTTGTTTCCTGTCTAATTAATCGTTTTATAAATGCATGAATTATTAGATGCATGGGATGCTTTGCTTTGGTCAATAATCAGACAAACTGCTCAAAACATGATAAAGATGCCAACTCATTGAGTGCTCACTACTGATGAAATAAAACACTATCATTGCACTGGAAACTTCACCGTTATTTTCTACAAGAATACTGCCGTTTCTATCATTGTTTATTTGGGTGAGCAGAAGACATTTAACGGGTCTAGGAATTTAGTTTTTTTTTTTTATGAGACTTTGAGGAAATCAGATAATATTGTAATATTTGTGTTATGCAATATTTTAATAGATATCAGGGATTTTAAAATAGTTTTTCAGACCAAAAAAAAGGAGTGGAAATAGATAATAGAGGCTTTACTTGTAAGCATGAAGATACATTTCAATAATTAAGTTGGCTTGGAAAAGCCAACTTACTGAAATCCTATTTAAACTTATTATTATTCTTCTTCTTCTTCTTCTTATTTTTCTTACCCAAAAAATTCTGACTCTAACTCGTCCTAGAGCTTTAACTCTACAAACTCCAAACTCGGGTCAGACCTTCAGACTGTTCTGACTCGGCGTGCTATATCTTTTCAAACTGATTTGACTTTCAGATTTCTTAAAAATTAATATGAAAAATCATAAAAATCCCATTGACTTTCATTGCAACAGTTCAAATTGAGCCAAGACTACGGTGGCCCAGCAGTGGACACCAAATAAACTCAAATCTAAACTCCCTGAAGCCCTAGACTCAATTAAACTACCATTCTATATGTACTAATAAACTTTATCTATCTATCTATCTATCTATCTATCTATCTATCTATCTATCTATCTATCTATCTATCTATCTATCTATCTATCTATCTATCTATCTATCTATCCATCTATCTCTTTCAACTATCTATCTCTCTTTCTATCTATACATCTCTTTCTTTCTTTCTTTCTTTCTTTCTAACTAATCTATTTTTTCTTTCATTCTAACTAATCTATCTTTTTTCTTTCTAACTAATCTATCTTTCTTTCTAACTGATCTATCTTTTTTCTTTCTAACTACTCTATCTTTCTTTCATTCTAACTAATCTATCTTTCTTTCTAACTAATCTATCTTTCTTTCTAACTAATCTATCTTTCTTTCTAACTAATCTATCTTTCTTTCTAACTAATCTTTCTTTCTTTCTAACTACTCTATCTTTCTTTCATTCTAACTAATCTATCTTTCTTTCTAACTAATCTATCTTTCTTTCTAACTAATCTATATATCTTTCTTTCTAACTTATCTATCTTTCTTTCTAACTAATCTATCTTTCTTTCTTTCTAACTACTCTATCTTTCTTTCATTCTAACTAATCTATCTTTCTTTCTAATTAATCTAACTTTCTTTCTAACTAACTAATCTATCTTTCTTTCTTTCTTTCTTTCTAACAAATCTATTTATCTTTCTTTCTAACTAATCTATCTATCTATCTATCTTTCTTTCTAATCTATCTTTCTTTCTTTCTAACTAATCTATCTATCTATCTATCTTTCTAACTAATCTATCTTTCTTTCTTTCTAACTACTCTATCTTTCTTTCATTCTAACTAATCTATCTTTCTTTCTAACTAATCTATCTATCTTTCTTTCTAACTAATCTATCTTTCTTTCTAACTAATCTTTCTTTCTTTCTAACTACTCTATCTTTCTTTCATTCTAACTAATCTATCTTTCTTGCTAACTAATCTATCTTTCTTTTTTCTAACTACTCTATCTTTCTTTCATTCTAACTAATCTATCTTTCTTTCTAACTAATCTATCTTTCTTTCTTTCTAACTACTCTATCTTTCTTTCATTCTAACTAATCTATCTTTCTTTCTAACTAATCTATCTTTCTTTCTAACTAATCTATCTATCTTTCTTTCTAACTTATCTATCTTTCTTTCTAACTAATCTATCTTTCTTTCTTTCTAACTACTCTATCTTTCTTTCATTCTAACTAATCTATCTTTCTTTCTAACTAATCTAACTTTCTTTCTAACTAACTAATCTATCTTTCTTTCTTTCTTTCTAACTAATCTATTTATCTTTCTTTCTAACTAATCTATCTATCTATCTTTCTTTCTAATCTATCTTTCTTTCTTTCTAACTAATCTAACTTTCTTTCTAACTAATCTATCTATCTTTCTTTCTTTTTAACTAATCTATCTTTTATTCTAACAAATCTATTTTTCTTTCTTTCTAACTAATCCATCTTTTCGTTTTGACTAATCTATCTTTCTTTCTAACTAATCTATCTATCTTTCTTTCTTTCTTTCTAACTAATCTATCTTTCCTTCATTCTAACAAATCTCTTTCTTTCTTTCTAATCTATCTTTTTTCTTTCTAACTAATCTATCTATCTTTCTTTCTTTTTAACTAATCTATCTTTTATTCTAAAAAATCTATTTTTCTTTCTTTCTAACTAAACTATCTATCTTTCTTTCTTTCTAACTAATCTATCTTTCTTTTTCTTTCTAACTAATCTCTTTCTTTCTTTTTTTCTAACTAATCTATCTTTCTTTCTAACTAATCTATCTTTCTCACTAATCTATCTTTCTTTCTTTCTTTTTAATTAACTTTCTTTCTTTCTTTCTTTCTAACTAATCTATCTTTCTTTCTTTCTAACTAATCTATCTTTCTCTTTCTAACTAATCTCTTTCTTTCTTTCTTTATAACTAATCTATCTTTCTTTCTCACTAATCTTTTTTTCTTTCTTTCTTTCTAACTAATCTATCTATCTTTCTATCTTTCTTACTAATCAATCTTTCTTTCTTTCTTACTAATTTATCTTTCTTTCTTTCTTACTAATCTATCTTTCTTTCCTTTTTTCTTTCTAACTAATCTATCTTTCTTTTTCTTTCTAACTAATCTCTTTCTTTCTTTCTTTCTAACTAATCTATCTTTCTTTCTCACTAATCTTTTTTTCTTTCTTTCTTTCTAACTAATCTATCTTTCTCACTAATCTATCTTTCTTTCTTTCTTTCTTACTAATCTTTCTTTCTTTCCTTTTTTCTTTCTAACTAATCTATCTTTCTTTCTTTCTTACTAATCTTTTTTCTTTCTTTTTTTCTAACTAATCTATCTTTCTTTCTTTCTAACTAATCTTTTTTTCTTTCTTTCTAACTAATCTATCTTTCTTTCTTTCTTTCTTTCTTTCTAACTAATCTATCTATCTTTCTATCTTTCTTTCTACCTAATCTATCTTTCTTTCTTTCTTTTTAATTAACTTTCTTTCTTTCTAACTAATCTATCTTTCTTTCTTTCTAACTAATCTATCTTTCTTTTTCTTTCTAACTAATCTCTTTCTTTCTTTCTTTCTAACTAATCTATCTTTCTTTCTCACTAATCTTTTTTTCTTTCTTTCTAACTAAGCTATCTATCTTTCTATCTTTCTTACTAATCAATCTTTTTTCTTTCTTACTAATTTATCTTTCTTTCTTTCTTTCTTACTAATCTATCTTTCTTTCCTTTTTTCTTTCTAACTAATCTATCTTTCTTTCTTTCTTACTAATCTTTTTTTCTTTCTTTTTTTCTAACTAATATATCTTTCTTTCTTTCTAACTTATCTATATTTCTTTCTTTCTTTATTTCTTACTAATCTATCTTTCTTTCTAACTAATCTATCTATCTATCTTTCTTTCTTTCTTTCTTTCTTTCTTTCTAACTAATCTATCTTTCTTTCTTTCTTACTAATCTTTTTTTCTTTCTTTTTAACTAATCTATCTTTCTTTCTTTCTTACTAAACTATAAACTAATTAAACTTTAAACTTCTTTAAACTTCTTCAAACTGATTGGTCCAAACTTTCACAAGCCAACTTAAAGTTTGTCTCGACGAACTTTTTCTAGTTGATTTTAAAGTGTAAGATGCACATGGTTTATCTGTCATTGCATTTCTTGCATTGATGGAGCAAACGCAATGTAAGTGTCTAAAAGGCATGTGCAGAGTTCTGTTGAATGAGATTTGCAAATAAAAACTTTCACATATATGTTTTTTGTCACAAACAATTCATTTGCGAATCGGTTTCTGTACATTTGTGGATTTCGAAACATTTCTAGCATCATGACGTGAGGACAAATCCACAAATAGGTCGGACTCCAGCCACCATCATCTCAAGCCAATCGGAAAATGGCGGTGACCAATCGTGACACGCTGTCACTACAACCAATCACGTTTTAATGAGACCTTCACGTTTGGGAATTATTTACATAGCTCAAATGTGAATTTTAAATCTGTAAACTACAGCCTCGTGTCATTCTAAACCGGCGTGACTTTATTTCTTTATTCTGCAAAAAAACAAAAACAAACATATTCTACAAAACGCGCTTCTGACAACATTGGACCCCATTGACTCTCATTGTGTGGACAAAACAAAATAAAGTAAGTAAGTCGTACAGGTTTGGAACGACATGTCAGAAAGATACTTTTTGGGGAAAACTATGCCTTTAAGTAATATTAACCACAGACCTTTTTTACTCTGTCTTTCTAAAAACCCACAGAAATTTCCAGAGAGAATTGGCAGCTCAGAAATGCTAATTCTCTTCTGGTTTCAGGACTACACACAGAACAGCTCTGTCTCCATTATTATCCCAGGATAAAAGAGAGGGCGCTCGTGGAGAAGTGTTTCATTTGATCACTGTTAAAAGAGAGAGTAAGAAAGACTGGAGGGGAAGAAAGGAGACATCGTGTCTTCTATTGTCTTACTGTACCTCAATGGAGCAGCCCTTAGTCAGGCCTGTGTAGTCTGGGCTGCTCAGCAGATTGTACGGCGTTCGAGAAACCTCTATGTCTTTCATGCAGCCGGAGAAGCTCTTCAAAACCACCTCTGGCCTGAGGACACATGCCAGACCAAAAACTGTTGCTTCATAAAACAATATTAAACGCAGGAGCAATTCATCCAATAACAGCCGTCTGTGAATGCTCATTTCCATACCTGTATCTTCCAGCCTTGGGTAAACCTCCAAAATACATCCTCTCGTCCTCCCTCAGGTTGAGCCCTGTAGCGCCACCTGGAGACGTCATCCGCAACTGCTCGTCCTCGTTAGTGTCAATGTTCACTATGGCGATGGTTGCTAAGTAAATGGAAAAGAGGAAATAGTCCGCTTCTTGTAAGGCATTCGGACGCTGATTTCCCAGAGGAGTGATAACAGTTCGGTGGCGCGATTCACGTGAATGTGAAAGCAAATCTTGTTCAGGAAGTAAAGCATGCGTTTTAGCCAGTGACGACTTTAGTTCAACAAAACACATGTAGGGATGAAAGTGGTGGTGTAAAAAAAAAAAAAACACTATTCAAAATAGTTCATGGATGACTTGGAATACTGAACTAAACTTTTATTTTATACAAAATACTGTATATATTTTACAAAATAATTTATAGTCTAAAAATGCAACAAAAAAAAAATCATCTAACCAAGCCGTGTTCCCAATTTGAAGTTGATATCACAAAAATCGAGCCGCTAAAAGGTTTTACAGAAACGGTTCCATGGAAACACAATGTTCAATTTTAAAATGATTTTCACAGGATGAATTTAGAGTGTTTAAGCTTCCCAATGACCCCTAATTTATGATTATTACTCAATTAATAAAATTAAAATGTAACATCACAACATTTATTTCATATTGTCAATGCAAGAGTCCACCACTCTGTAAAGTCTCCTCCAGCACGTCCCAAAGACTTTCAGTGAATTTAAGATCTGGACTTAGAGGAGCTTCTGACTTCAGAAGATTTGAAACACAGTACACATGTCCTATAGACTACTGTTATATCACACAGTTTCTTTTTTGTGTTTTCAACACTATTGTGTTTCACAGAGGAAAGAAACAAATACGGGTTTGGACCGACATGACAAGAGCTCTGGCGTGAGCTCTTCTTTTGGGATTCCTGTACCTTCTTTCTTCATGCGGGACATGGTGAAGGACTTCCATTTTCCGTCATTATAGCGTTTGCTACTGATGATGGAGCCGGTGCCTGAGCCCAGATCAAAACTCACTTTCACCTTCCCATCACTCAGTTCTGCACTCATGAAGTCTTTCTGCTCAGAGAGAGAGAGGGAGAGAGAGAGAGAGAGAGACAGAGAGAGAGAGAGAGAGAGAGAGAGAGAGAGAGGGAGAGGGAGAGGGAGAGAGAGAGAGAGGGAGAGGGAGAGGGAGAGAGAGAGAGAGAGAGAGAGAGAGAGAGAGACAGAGAGAGAGAGAGAGAGAGAGAGAGAGAGGGAGAGGGAGAGGGAGAGAGAGAGAGAGAGAGAGAGAGAGAGAGGGAGAGGGAGAGGGAGAGAGAGAGAGAGAGAGAGAGAGAGAGAGAGAGAGAGAGAGAGAGAGAGAGAGAGAGAGAGAGAGAGCATGTCATATTATGTTAAATGGCTCACATTATTGGCCACATGCACATGGTAAAGTTTCAGGAGTGACAACTGCATTTACTACAGGAGTGAATCCCCTAATTATCGTTCTGTGTATACGGAACACATCCGGAAATTGAGATGATTGACACCATGGTAACCATAGCAACATTCAGTTTTAATTAAACCATCAACAGTGTGAGTTTATGTTGGTATGGCTGCTTTGCAGAGTGAGCTCTAGCAGTGTTGCCACTGATTATAAGTGTTGTTTGGGTTTAGCTCATAAAGGGTTTTAAAAGTTTTAAGGGTGCGATATTTTGGACTTGTTTTCAGCATTTGGATTTATTTTCTTTTATCGCACATCCAGATGAGAGACACATCTCATGTCTAATCATGTCTAATACTCCATTAACCACGAGTTCTGTACCGTACACACAGAATTTTTGTACATTTATTTTTCGGGAGTTCATTCGGCTGTAGATCGCGTTGTGTTTTTCTAGCCTGACGTGGTCATACTCAGATTCTAGTCAGAGTGTGAGTGATACGGCTCCGTTGGGCTGTGATTATGGGGCGTTTCAACCCAACCTGGAAAGAAAATGCCTCTGCACTCAATTGGATGGACGGCAAAAACATCTTTCCGATCGACAAATGCCTTGATGGCGGTTCTCTGTTCCTCTTTTTAAATGAATGCGCTGTCTACATCTTCTATAACAGACGCGATGGCTGAATCTACACATCTCAGTTCTCCATTCTCTGTTATAAACGAGTTCAACCCAAGCGCTCTTTGGTGACGTGATGATTACGTCACTGTTGATCATCGGTCCATCATCGTATAAAGCCGTCCTGGCAATTTGATTGGTCCGAACAGCTTTGGTTCGGGAATACTTGCTTCACAACGGATCAAGTCCAGACCGAACTTCACGTCCTCAAATGTGTAGGTTGTCACTGTAAACAACTGAGCTTTATGTGGACAGAACAGGATTAAGCAGGTGAACTTTGAATGCATGTCGTGTAAGAGTGTGTGTGTGTGTGTGTGTGTTACCATGTCCTTGGTGGCGAAGTACATCATGACTGCGTCTGTGGAGAAGGTGCGAAACTTGAGCATGACAGTGGAAACGTTGGGGTTCCAGCGGGTGGGACGGCTGACGGCAGCGTAACCCTCCCCGTCGAACTGAACCGTGCCTTCAGCGTCCGCCGGCTGAGGACTACACACACACACACATCATTACACTGAGCTCCTCACACTGAGACCACAGGTGTGTGTGTGTGGGTGCTCACCTGACTACACAACCAGCACAATCCCCATCTCTCTCTCTGTAGTTCCACAGGCCGATGGCTTTTCCATCCAGAGACGTCTCTCCCATACAGCCTGAGAACGTGGTGGTTTTCACAGCGTCTGCCTTCTACACACACACACACACACACACACATGAATCAGTATGTATTTCACACCATAAAACATAACTCAGAGCTGGAACGTTTCCAGCCTTTCATCAGTACTGGAGTCCCCATATTTTGATACCCTTTTTTGATTCTGTTTTGGATATATGGATTTAAATTGTCTTTACTGGCAGTGCAGAGACGTTCTCAAGCTGCACGCTCAATTAATCTGCCTCATCACTGTTTCCTATAAGCATTTGTATGTAAATATCCAGCTAATCTGGTGCTCTTTTTGTTTTCAGTCTTACAAAGGATCCCGTTACTATTTCAGTGTGAGAAACTGTGGCAAATGATTCAGTGCATGAGTGAACTGTCTGAATGAATCAAACTGAATCGTGAACACCTTTGGACCTGTTTGCAAACCTGTTGTATGATTAGATCAAATGTACTTAGCAGTTGATAAAATCACACCACATGATTGCTGAAATATTCTCAGTGAAAATGATTCTCGGGTCATTATATGGTGATCTCTATTGAAAAATGAGGATTTATCAGTTATATTTTAAAGTAAAAAAGTAAAAAAGGCTCTAGCTGGTCCAGACATACTATTAAAAAATTCAAGATTCATTCATTCAAGTCTCATTGATGCATTTTAGGAACCTTAACCCTCTATTGCATGGAATATTAATTAGACATTGTAAAAAATGTTTTGCATGTTTTTATTACTTAAAATAAGCTAAATAACAGATATATAAAAAAAAAAATTAAAAAAAAAGTTTAAAGGGTAAATTGTTGCCGTATGGCAACAATATGCAATCGTGGAAAGCACCATAAAATCCAAAAAGTTTTTAAAAAACTCATTTTATTTAAAACAAGACTCAACAAATTCATCTCATACTTAGTGAAATGTTTAAACAAATATTTACACAGTAAAAACATTATATAATTTCAACAATGATTGATAATATCGATTGATAATATCGAAATTGATAATTGATCAATTGATAATTGACAATATTGAAATTATATAATTTCAGTAGCTTGGATGCATCTTTTATGGAGAAAATGGGATAATATGTTACAGATAACCTACAAAATAGCTTAAATCACAAAATATAAAACATTATAATGTTTTTACCTTTAAAATATAAGCAAAAATTGTAAACATAGTCTCAGAGTATAGTTTCATGCTATGTAAGTCAATGGGACTCCATTAGGTTGAATGGACCAGGACGTTTCCATATTTGCATGTAGTTGCCATATGGCAACAAATGTATTTTAGCATCAAAATATCCTGGTCATGTGACCTCATAAATTGTATTTCCTTCAAAGTAAATGCCCCCTTTTCACAACTAACTGTAGAAACATAGATTTTATATCACAGCTTTTTAGAAAATTAAGATAAAGTAATTGTTGCCATATGGCAACACTATGCAATAAAGGGTTAAAGGGAAACTTCACTGCTGGCCAAATGGCTTTCAGTCAAACTTGGTTGCAAATGCAATATAAGGCAGAGAAAATGTTTTAATTGGTGTTTCCTGACTAGAGAAAACTGAGAAAAAGGCTGTTGTCTTTCCTTTTACCAAACAGGCAGTAAAACTTCAACACCCATAATGCACTGGGCTTGTTGCGGTCCAAGGCCACTCCCACCAGTCTGCTCTGGATCTGCTTTCCAGAGTCAAATACCGCCTTGCTTCAGTAGGACATCCCACTTAGCAAACTTTTACTCGTAATGCTGTCGACTTGTATTGCTCCCGGGTGCAAGAATACAAAGAGTAGACGTTTATAGGGAGTTACTTTGTGTTTTCAGAGACGGATCCAGAGCGTTGTAGACAGCGACTAAAGGCTGCAAAGAATCTTAAATACAGAGAGAATAAAGAGACGGAAAATATGATAAACCTTCATGCTTGTAGTCAACATTTCAAACTGGATGAGCACAAACACAGTGTTTTAGACCAGGCGAAAGGGAAAACTGAAAGGTAAGAAAGATGTTGCCATAGTGATCCAGTTTTACCATAATGCTGTTCAAAGAGTAGACAAAGTACGATATAGTGATATTAACCCTAACCTTTCATTAACTGTTCTGTTAATAACCCTCTGCTGATCCGACAGTCCGTGGGCGGGAATACAAACATGAAGTATAATCTGTCATTTTCACGAAGACTATTACAGACAATCAACGTGAATTACTCGGTCCAGGTAACACACAGAAAGAGGAAACACTGGTCATTTACTCATACACCACACAGCGGTCTGAAAATCTCCAAACACACTAGGGCTGTTGGAACGAATTCAGAAATGAAAATATAATTCGAATATTTAAAAAATCAATACTATTCGAATGCTGAAGTTACTATTCGAATATAGTTTTTTTATGTATATTTTTACGTTTTTTTATATGCAGTCTTGCCTTTCTCGCCATGGCTTACACGCATGTGAAAACTAAATGCTTTTGTCTGATGAACAATAAAGTTTATGAATCGTAACACAAGTGTGCACGTTATCCACACTGCATCATCATAACAATACTGTCAAAAAACGACGTAAAAAGTGCCCCCCAAAGCACCTGTGAAGCGAAAAACTGAAAAAAAAAAACCTCACCGGATTCGGCGAGCACCGAGCTCGTTTGAACCGTCTAGTCGAACCGAAAAGAACGATATAAGTTTCAGAATTGTTGGTGGTGTTTTCCCGGAGATATGAGCCGAAAACCATCGTAAGCGCTTCAACCATATTCAGCACGAATAAAATGTTTATTGTAAGTTAGCTATCCCTCTAGTGGACAGAACGTGTAACAACAACCACATGCTATAGTGGCATTGGAGATCCATAAGCCTGTGTAATGTCGTAAATATTAATAATAGGATGAATTTGAGCATTTAATATTCAAATATTATTCGAATATTAAATAAAATAATCAATTGAATTCGAATAGTATTATAGAGGAAGATTGACAGCCCTAAAACATACACTTTATGTGTATTTATCAATGATGCTTATGCATTTTTTGCTGTAAAACCTGACAAAATGCTAATGAAGAAGATGCGGTGCGATCTCTCTCACCTTCACCGAGCCCAGCATGCCACCGACAAACAGGTAAGCGTTCTGGTCCACGTCCAGCACAGTGTAGCTCTCGGGGGATCTGGCACTTCTACGGGTTGGTAAGATGCCAGTTTTGGGCCCTTCCAGCGCGTGGACCGAGATACTGCCGTTCAGCCCGATACTGGACAACACCAACATGAGAACAAGACCAACACTTACACCACCGATAATGAGTAACACTAACACATAACAGCTGCTCTCCCGTTCACTCATGATTAATGGAGGGATTGAAGAAAGCAGCTATTTGATCAATGTTTACCCCAAAATAAATATGCACCATTACTACTGTCATTAGATGGACTTTAGTTTAGTAAGGAAATTCTAATGTAGGCACAGTTGACTTTTGTCAAAGCATTTAAGCCTTTAGATCAAACATAGTAATGTTATTCAGACCAAAATTATGACTCAGTTTGACTTAACAACTTAAAAAATCTATCTTTAATCAAATAAGTAAGAAGAATAAACACATAAAATGATTCACCGCAGTGTGGATTTTCAACAAAACACATACTGTAGTATTCATGTGAACCCTGAATTACCGTGAGGCTTCGATTCGATGCCAGTTTCCATCGTTGATGACGAGATCGGGATACTCTACACGGCCGACCCCTGACCCGACATCCCACAGGAAATTCACTTTACCCTTCCTCATCTCAATCGCCAAGAAATCCACCTACACACGAGAGGAAATTCAGCATTATGTGTGTGTGTGAATGCAATAAGCTCTAATTTTCCCTTTTCCTAGCCATGGGCAGCAGATGTTTGTTAGATGCTTTGGAAAGAAAACAGACTCAAATGCACAAGCTCACCAGTGTGAACCTCAGACTGGGTCCGAGGGCTTGAGCAGACGATCTGAAGAGATCAGAGAAGAGAAAGATTTACAGATTTACACTCACATATTTAGCCGATCCGAGGTAGAAGAGCAGGTTATCAGCCGCAACGGTCTTCACATGGAGGATGATGGTGTTATAGCGGCCCTTCTTGATCTCTGGCCGATAGCTGCGGATACAGTCTCCGCCCGACGACACAGACACCTTAATCTAGGGTTCAAAGGTCATGAGAGGTCAAGCCAGAGAGTGCGGACAGCACATCAATGATCTCGTTTCAGATTTAAGGCAAGACACTGTAGGTTTATAGGGTAATTATTTTAACTAATAGAGGTCGCCATACTTTCCCCAGGTGAGTAATCGCAGTACATTAGGACAACTGTTTAAACATGTCAATTATGCATTATCTTAAATATCCACTCATTTTTTTTGTCAGTACTGTCAATACATACAGAAATATTTTTTGGAATAAATCTTGTATAAATTAGGTGAATGATATATGAACAAACCTTCAGAAAATAGATATAAAGTTTGGTGTGTGTAAAGCTGCTGAAGTGGAGATTTCTGACTCAAACTCACCGCCTTTAAATATAGTTTAATATTTAATATTTATACGCCTCTATATGTTTTGGTTTAAAGTTGTAAATTAAACAACTGTAAATAAAACAAGAAAATATGGAAAAATTTTATATTACAGTGTAACTATACATTTAAGTGCTGAGAAAATTTGATAACACTTTATTTTACAGTGTCCTTGTTACACTCGTTACACAGTTACTGCAGTAATAACTGTAAATTATGCATAATTACATGCAACTAACCCTCAACCAAACCCTAACCCTATAGCATGTAGTTACTTATTAATACCCAGTACCTAAATGTATAATTACACTGTAACAATGACACCTTAAAATAAAGTGCAACCAAAACTTTTAATATCAACATGTAATTAAAAATCAAGGTTTGGTTAAAAATCAAAATACTATATTTATATTACCTATAAAATTAGGGTTAGGGTTTGGTTAAGTTGCATGTAATTATGCATAATTTACTGTTATTACTACAGTAAGTACAAGTCACATGTAACAAGGACACCGTAAAATAAAGTGTTACCGAAAATACTATTTCAGTCTTCCTACTTTGAAAATGTCACGTTTAAATTAGGGATGTGCACGAATATTCGAATTTTCGAATATTCGATCTGTAATTATTATTCGAAAAATAAAATACTATTCGAATTTGATCGAATTTATGAAGCCGTAGCCTAAATGCTTTGCTGGACGTAAATGCAGTGAATCCCTGATAAATCCCAAGCACTAACTCGCAGTTATAATTAAATCCTCTGGGTGGCGCTGTGGCGCGTGTTTAACAAGTTGTTTGTATTTGATCACAGAATGTCGTCGTCTGCCTCGCGAAGTTTGGAATTAGACTAGTTCAAAATTATGTTACTAAATGATCTTACAGAATGGAATTACTTTTGATCAAATGAATTAATTAATCTGAGTTATAATATCATCAACACAAAGAGAAATCACATGAAATCCAAACAGCAGGCGACTGAGGAAAGACAGCTGTCCATCACTGCATTACGATTGCAGTCTGCAGGTAAGCGCAGCTGTAGCGCGAGTGATCCGAGATGATAACTTATCTAATAGCAAAATTATTATTTTTTAGACATACTTCCCTTAAGTTTCATTGAGGGAGACATGTTTAAGAACAGAAAACGCAAAGTGCTGCTAGAAACTTAGAACACCGTGGCCGTTATCTTTGTGTCACTGAATCTGTCAGTGCTGCGCGTTTTCTCACTCGAGCATAAAAGTCAGCTTGCCTTTCAGCATAAACGTAGGCTACGTCAGCATAAACATAAACTTGACATAAACGTGAAACAATATAAACACGATAATCATGCTGACTCGAGTGTACGTGTACGTTCTGTTCGATATCTGGCGCAGTAACGTTAGATGCTACTCTGCTTTATTAGGCGTTTTTTTCCCGCTCGCGCTGCTTGAGCTTAAATCCTTTTGTTCTTTATATTTTGTTTACACATAGGCCAACTGTTAATGTTTTCAACTAAAAGAAAACTTTAACATATATTGTAAGCTTGTTGTGTATTTTGCCTAATCGTAAGCTTGTTAAGAAATGGTGACAAAAACTTTAAAAAAAACTTCACTTAAAAAATAACGTCTTTTTCGTTAAAGGTCATTTAAATAGGCTAAACGAATATTCGAATATTCGATTTTTATGAGCCCGAATATTCGAATGCAATATTTTTGAAAAATGCCCATCCCTAGTTTAAATCAACGTGTTGCCATTTCTTTCGTAATTGTTTGTGAAAATGGTTTCAAATGAAATCTTACAGCAATTTATTTAGAGTTTATGCATGAAGAAACAATGGTTCGCAGACGGGTGTTATTACATTGGAAATCTGCAAACCCACCTAAAGCATCGCATTGGATTCAGGATTTGATGTTATACCTACACCTGGAAAAGACTAAATATTAAATATTCAATTAGAGATTCCCATAAATTCTCTTATGTCTGGCAACCCTTATTATCCTATTTCTCTGCCATAAATGTACTTCCTTGGGATTAGTTGGATTTACCTTGGTATTGTAACTTTTTACTTTACACACACCTCTCTATATGACAATCTGGTGGTCTTTGATGCTCAGGTACATGTGCTCCAGGTGTTTTTCCAGGTATTAACATGTGTAAATATTAAAATTAACAGGTTATAATAAAACTAAGGCAGGTTGTTTTGGGTTGGTTGGGGAGGGATTGAAAATGTAAAAAAAATACAATCTCTGTACAAACAATAGCATTTGTCAAATAAAAAAAATGGTTGCTTTAAGGAAGGATCAACAAGAACTACTTAACATTTAAATGATTCAACATGTATTGAGTATGTGCGCGTTCATAGCAGAGTGTTTGAAATGTACCATCTTCAGGACTTCCCTGAGGTATTATGTTTTCATGAGACTCGTGAGGCTATTTTCTGGAGTATTATGGGCAGTACTCACAGAGTTGGCCTGTTTGCGAGCCTGGTTGATGAGTTCTTTGATCTGCGAGATGTTTTTCTTCAGGTTGTCCTGGAGTTCCTGAATGGGCTTTAGTTTCTCCAGCAGCCTATCAGCCTCATTCTCCAGATCCTTCACTTTAGCACCTGCCGCATGAACTACAGACACACACGCAGAGGACCGGCCGTCACAAACGCTAATACATGAAAGCGTGACAGAATAAAACAAATATGGCATTAGAAACATGCTCGATAGCGAAGCCATGAGTAAAATGAAATGAAAGGCTCTAAAACAAGAGCACAAGAGACCATGAAGGAATTCAGAAAGAAAACAGAAAATGGGAGATGAAGAAAAAATTGACATTATATATCTCTCGTTTGCAGCATAGGAAGTGAAAGACATGGAGCTGTTATTTCAAAAGAGAAGATGAGAGGAAAAAACGACAGAGTTTTCATCTGTAATTAGCTAAAGCGCTCATTAGGATAACAAGCTTAGTGAAGCTTTCAAAGGCGGCGTTTAATCCTGTTGGGCTGAAACAAAGAAGGGAGAAATGGAGCGATTGGGAAAACACTCTCTCTGTACATGCAGCGCTCTGGATGAAAGCACCATGCTGAAGCCTCGGGGAGCGGAGAGAGCTCTTAACACCATTCGCACAGATGAAAGAAGAAAATTGTGTATACATACTTATTGCTGTTGACGTTCAAAATCAAATGTGGGGGGAAAAATATGAAATAAGCATTTAAGTGATCTTGTAACACAAACACTTCAATTAAGAAATCAAATCTTCATGATCCATGCAGCTCTATCAAGCAAGATTATTGCTGGAGTTGGATGGATGTCGTACTGTTTTTCTCCGGGTCTTTGATGAGGTTGTTGGCTTTCTTGACGTCGTTCTCCAGTTCGCTGTAGTTCCTCTTCAAGCCCATCAGGTTCAGGTTCATGTCCTTCAGACGGTTGAGGACGTCTATGGCCGTGTCGTTGGCCTCTGCCGCCTTCACCTTAGTGGCCTGGATCTTCTCTGCCAGACCTACAGTCATCATCAAAACAAGTATGTAAGATAAATACGGAAAATATTAGCATGCAGATCTCAAACATCATTTTCACAAAGCTGAAACATTCACATGATGGGGAATCTCACACAGGTCATATTTTACTCCATGATCTAAGAAAAAACATGATATTATTTGCTAAATTTAAATCTGTGAACCTATAGCGTCAGCTTCTGTTCTGATGCAGTGTCTCGTTCTCTTAGGTCTTGCTGCGTCACACACTGATGCTAAAGGGACCCGGTGTCTGAAGCACAGTGTGTGAAATCACGTCAATCCTATTGGCTGATGGCAGTCCTGTGACATTACATGGAGCACCCATGCATGTAAAAGAGCGCCTGCATTACACATCATCAACTTTAGACTGTCTGATGGAGGACGCACAGGTGTTGTATCATGTTGCCTTTGAGAGATTTCGACGATGTGTCAGATGCAGATGAAATGAGGACGTTAAAGGGGTGGTTGATTATGATTTCACTTTTTTAACTTTAATTAGTGTGTAATGTTGCTGTTTGAGCATAAACAACATCTGCAAAGTTACGCCCAAAGTTCAAAGCAAAGGGAGATATTTTCTTTTAAATAAATCTCTTTTTAAGGACTAAAACAAACTGCTGGTAGGAACTTCACAGGTTAGTGACATCACTAACCCTACATTTTACATAAACCCCTTCCTTGGGAACACATAACAGTGGGTGAGGACATGATGAGAAGAGGAAGAGTTGTTGTAGTAGAGAATATTAGGGAGTCTGCTCAAGGTCTCGCAGTCCTCTTTTCACATATATTGCAATAGAGTATGTAACACAAATGCGATAGCATGTTATAAAGACAAGATGAAAACACAAGTTATAACTGTAATTAAACTAAATTATACCTGTTCTATCTTCATGCAGAATAATATCTGGCTCTGTAGGCATCTTACAGTTCCCACACGAGCAATTTATAGATTATCATGACAGAATATGCTAATTAATTACTTGAAGATGGTTAACTCCACATCAGCTACATAAATTCATAAACTAACCATTTAGAAATCTCCTGTTGCATTCTACATGTTGTCACTTCTTCTTGAGTCTCTTCATCATTGTCCAACTCCAGTTTGAACATAAAAGGCTGAACAGTTTTTTACATTTTCAGTGCGTGTCTGCGTGAGGTAATCCGTGCTGCTAACACACAAGCTTTTGAAGCTCCGCCCTCTTCTTGAAAGGGGTCCGGGAGCAGCAACTCATTTGCATTTAAAGGGACACACACAAAAACAGTGTGTTTCTGCTAAAACTTCCCACACACACTCTGGGGACAATCAGAGACTTATTTTACATCTTGTAAAAAAGGGGCATTATAGGACCCCTTTAAAGGTGCCCTATAATGATTTGAAATAATATTTAAATTTGGTCTTTGATATCTACATAGAGGGTATTTCATATTTTAGGTCATTTAAAATGTCCAGAAATGGTTTTACAGGTCCATGTTCAACTCTAGAAATTGCCCCTAGAATGAAATGGTCTGTTTTTACCTTATTTGGAAGGGTCATGAATAGTAATGAAGAGCTCTGCACTGATTGGCTGTTTCACTGCGGGCTCATTACAGTAGCTCAGAGCGTCAGCAAATAGGTTCCTGATGACAAAAGGGAATTTGCATCTGTTTCTACTGTATTATTTTTTAGAATTATATAACAACACAGGTAATAAATATTAATCCTCAGCATAAACACTTTGTCACACTAGTTATACGTTGACTCGTTACTTGGAGTATTATGTTACTGTACTATGGTGTTGCGCTGGATCTAGATAACAGTGTAAATCATCGTTAATAAGATCACTAACGTTACTTACCGCTTGCGGGATTAGAGTTGGAATTGCCCCCTTCTTCAGTAAAAGACGCTTAGAGAAGCCTGCTTGAAATTGTCCCAGATTTGTAAATGAGTCCAAGGTGAAATGCGCGGAGCAAACTAACAGTTTATAAAGTGTTGCGGTATTCGATTGTAAATAAACATCAACCACGCCTGTTGACATGTCTTTTCTGAAGGAAGGGTATGAAAAGTAGTCACATTCCCTACACAGCCTGGGACATAACATTTATTGCCATGGTCTGCCATTTTCCCTATGAGTCTCGATTGTATCTTCCCCTGCAAAACTTCCTATGCTTCGACTGCGCAGTTCCGCTTGTCATTGAACATGGGCTGGCATATGCAAATTTGTGGAGGCATACATATTAATGATCCCGACTATTGCGTCACAGTCGGTATTGTGTGGAGATCCGACCGTTTTTCAGGGGTGTTTTTCATAAACGTGAATTAAATGAGAACGCGAAAACAGTCCAGTTTGAGATTCACTCTATGTCATGTCCATGCACTGAACTCTTGTTATTTGACTATACCAAGGTAAATTCAATTTTGAATTATAGGTCACCTTTAATACCCAAAGTCATCAAGCACAATCTTGTCAGACAAACACTGAAGAACTCGATGGGCCTCGACCCACAGTTAGACCTAATGTAAGCATCATCACTCCCGTGACACCATAGCCTTGCTCCCTAAAAGCCCTAGAGCTTCCATGCTCATACTTACCAGGGAACTTCTGCCTTAACCCAGTCTGATCCACTGGCTGCAGGATAGGCAATAACCTAGAGTTCTTAAGTGCCAAACTATCCAGCGGAGACTACAGACATAGCCTCAGCTAGGTCCACAGTACTGAGCCCAGCATGATAAGCGAACCAGGGAACGGGAATAAATATCCAGCTTAAAGGTTGTATCAGTCATTTCAGGCCCAAAAAGGGCCGAAACATAAATGATCACATTCATCTAATCTTTCCTAACGATCCGCTAGCTGTCCGCCCCATAAGCATGCCATCGAAAAACCGCGTCTCTGTAGTCAGCCTAGGCTCTGAGATCTGAATACAATGCAGGCTCAGTGTATCCAAAGTAAATCAACAACACTATCATCCCTTACATGTGTTTTATTTAACTAAATACATCACAATCAGCTAAAACGCATGCGCAGGTCACTTTACTTCCTGTACAAGTGTGCACCTGAGTCCGTGTTGCTTGCACATTCACGCGAGCCGCGGCACGGTTCGGGAGCAACCGAACTCAGACCACCTCCTCCAGGTAGTCTCGGGTTCAGGAACTCAGACCACCTCCTCCAGGTCGTCTCGGGTTCAGGAACTCAGACCACCTCCTCCAGGTCGTCTCGAGTTCAGGAACTCAGACCACCTCCTCCAGGTCGTCTCGGGTTCAGGAACTCAGACCACCTCCTCCAGGTCGTCTCGAGTTCAGGAACTCAGACCACCTCCTCCAGGTCGTCTCGGGTTCAGGAACTCAGACCACCTCCTCCAGGTCATCTCGAGTTCAGGAACTCAGACCACCTCCTCCAGGTCATCTCGGGTTCAGGAACTCAGACCACCTCCTCCAGGTCGTATCGGGTTCAGGAACTCAGACCACCTCCTCCAGGTCGTCTCGGGTTCAGGAACTCAGACCACCTCCTCCAGGTCGTCTCGAGTTCAGGAACTCAGACCACCTCCTCCTGGTCGTCTCGTGTTCAGGAACTCAGACCACCTCCTCCAGGTCGTCTCGGGTTCAGGAACTCAGACCACCTCCTCCAGGTCGTCTCGGGTTCAGGAACTCAGACCACCTCCTCCAGGTCGTCTCGGGTTCAGGAACTCAGACCACCTCCTCCAGGTAGTCTCGGGCTCAGGAATTCAGACCACCTCCTCCTGGTCGTCTCGTGTTCAGGAACTCAGACCACCTCCTCCAGGTCGTCTCGGGTTCAGAAACTCAGACCACCTCCTCCAGGTCGTCTCGGGTTCAGGAACTCAGACCACCTCCTCCAGGTCGTATCGGGTTCAGGAACTCAGACCACCTCCTCCAGGTCGTATCGGGTTCAGGAACTCAGACCACCTCCTCCAGGTCGTATCGGGTTCAGGAACTCAGACCACCTCCTCCAGGTAGTCTCGGGTTCAGGAACTCAGACCACCTCCTCCAGGTCGTCTCGGGTTCAGGAACTCAGACCACCTCCTCCAGGTCGTCTCGGGTTCAGGAACTCAGACCACCTCCTCCAGGTCGTCTCGGGTTCAGGAACTCAGACCACCTCCTCCAGGTCGTCTCGGGTTCAGAAACTCAGACCACCTCCTCCAGGTCGTATCGGGTTCAGGAACTCAGACCACCTCCTCCAGGTCGTATCGGGTTCAGGAACTCAGACCTCCTCCTCCAGGTCGTATCGGGTTCAGGAACTCAGACCACCTCCTCCAGGTCGTCTCGGGTTCAGGAACTCAGACCACCTCCTCCAGGTCGTCTCGGGTTCAGGAACTCAGACCACCTCATCCAGGTCGTCTCGGGTTCAGGAACTCAGATCACCTCCTCCAGGTCGTCTCGGGTTCAGGAACTCAGACCACCTCCTCCAGGTAGTCTCGGGCTCAGGAGCTCAGACCACCTCCTCCAGGTAGTCTCGGGCTCAGGAACTCAGACCACCTCCTCCAGGTCGTCTCGGGTTCAGGAACTCAGACCTCCTCCTCCAGGTCGTCTCGGGTTCAGAAACTCAGACCACCTCCTCCAGGTCGTCTCGAGTTCAGAAACTCAGACCACCTCCTCCAGGTCGTCTCGGGTTCAGGAACTCAGACCACCTCCTCCAGGTCGTCTCGGGTTCGGTTCCCCAGTGCGCACCCGGGTCCCATGACAGCATTCACATTAGCGATTTTTCATGCGAACTATGCCCCGTTCCGAACTAAACTGCCAGTGTAAAAGCCCCCTTAGACACTGCGTGAATTCCTCTTCCCCTGCCTCGATGCTCACCGCATCTAGTTTCTCAGAGTTAGATAGCTGGAGCACTGGGCTCTCTCCCCGGGAGGAAGAAGATATATATGATATAGTGACTGCACAATATTGGTACAGACAACAATAAATAAGACACACAGTTTGACATAGAGCGCTTGCTGAGGCACAGAAGCTTACGCTGGTCAGACCGGATGTGCTTTTATCCCTTCCTGGTCGTGAAGTCACCCGCCTGTGACGTTCACTCTCGCCATTGGACTAGTTGACATACGTGCTTCAGACGCATTCACGCAGGGGCGTTCCCAAAGCGCCATCCACGCAGCACAAGTTCCCTCGAAAGGGGTCTGTATATTCACTCCCCTTAAAGTAACCCTACCCCAAAACCTACCCATCACAGAAAACATTATGCATTTTTACATTTTCAAAAAACATCACTTAGTATGATTTATAAGTTTTCCTTATAGGGACCAAAAAAATGTCCCCACATGGAGAAGGATTTCAGATATTGTCACACACACACACACACACCACATCAAGAAAAATATGACAGTTGGAGAATTGTCTTAGTTTCCTGTCAACACACACACACACACAAACTCACACACGAACACACACGCACGCACACACACACAAACTCACACACGAACACGCACGCACGCACACACACACACACACACACACACACGCGCACACACGTACACACGCACACACACACACACACACACACACCATGAGGGATGGCGTTGAGTTTCTCCATTGTGTCGTTCAGGCCTTTCTGTAAGTCTTGGTTCTTATTGTTGGCTTTTTTCAGTCTGGACTGAAGAACACCCAGATTGTCTCCATTTTCTGAGAAAACAAACAAAAAAGTGACATGGCATAAATGCTACTCTGGCTTCTTGGGAACATTAGTGAGAATCTGCAGGAGAGTATTAATCTTCTAGTGATGTTCACCTTTCACGTCATTCTGCAGTTCTTTGGCCTCGTTCCACAGGCGGTGGCTCTTCTGAACAGAGGCCTTGGCTTGATCTTTCAGAGATCCTTTGGGTCCTGAGGTCTACAGACAGAACATTTTTGAACATTTGTGTTTATTATAAAAATTAACATTCTATTCTATTTCCAACATGAAACATAACACAAAACCCAGTCATTCAGCTGAATGTGATACGATCAGTGTGTACTTGTCATGCAGAGAAATGGAAAGTGCCATTGAAAGCTCATTTTTAATATTGTCGCATATTGACGTTTTTGACACTCTTGTGTGAAGCACCGTTGTTCAGTTTTGACCTTTTGGCCTCCTGTTTCTGTGAGGGAGGGTGACTGACAGGAGAGAGGGATGATAATGGAAGAACAGGGGAAAAGCTTTGATCTCTGAAGCAGGACAAATAGAAATTAATTGAACAGCTTTAACGCAGTCAGTGAAACTGATTCAAATCTAGTTATTTCTAGACACTACAGACACAAAGTGTCGCTTATACAACCAAACATGTATCCTTGATGGATGAGGATTGGTGTATTCAGAGTCTGACTCACGTGGATTGTTTATAGCACTTTAACAAGATTGTTTCTGTTTTTCTTTTAACTTTAGCATCACCAGACACTCCTGTTTGCTATTGGTTGGGATATAAACTGTTGCAATATGGAAAAGAGCTGCAAAAAGACTCTCCAAAATGAGTGTAAGTAAAAAAACGACAGCATTTTAATTGTCTGCTGCCCACACACAGCACTTCCCATCAGCCACTGGTGTAGAGACTCATGATGAGGGTGTGTGTGTGTGTGTTTCCTCACAAGCTGCTGAGCCTCAACGCTGGTCTTCTTCGCCTCTTTGGCCACCTTATCGGCCTCGTCGATGTAGTTCTTGATGTTGGTGTACGCTTTGAAAGCAGCGGTGGCGTTGAAGGACAGGTTCTTTGCCTCAGCTAGAATACTACAGAAAACACAAACACAGGTTACGATCAGAGAAAACATATGCTTCTATGATTAAAGATTAATGCTCTGTTGTGTTTGGAAATAACGTATCACCTACAAAAAAAACCCCTTCACTAAACCTGGCCAATACTGTTAACAAAAGCAAACATGAGATAAAAGCTCATTTGCTGAATCAACCATGTCACTTTGAGCTACTGAGCAACTTTACTACAGCAGAAAACACACACATATGATTAACATATTGTGAAAATATCAAAATGTATTAGTTCATAAATCATGCACTATTATAAAAGTGTTTTGAGCTCATAACATAAATAGGAAATATTTGCCGTCTGGAATTAATTTCCAGGGGATTCTTTTTTTTTTTGTTGCCTTGCTATGGGCAATTTTCATAATTACTTAATGAAAGGTAAAGGTGACATATGTGACATTACATACAAATTGTATTATGTTGTTTAATGTAAATATAGTCACATAAAGTATATAAATTATAAAAAGTAAAATACACAATTTTGATCATTATTGTTGTTTATTGCCCTTGATACTGTAATAATGATTATTAATGTTGATTATTACAATACATTAAAAAAACATTTTGTTGAGAGATATGAATTAGTTTATTGCTTTCTATTGTTTAAATATTGTTTATTTATCATTGATTTAATTCGTAATAAAATTCAGTTTAATTTTGCAGTGGCATTTTTCGTCCCCATATCTTGAATTTGGGTGGGTATTTTTGTTAATTTTGCTGGCATTTTAAATTTTAAATTTTAATTGCTGGCATTTTTTCGTTAATTTCCAACCCTGTGACATAGTATTGTGCAAGAAGGTGGCAGAGGTGATCGTGCCTTTTCTGTTATTGGCCATAAACTATGGAATAATCTCAGAACTGCCCAACTTGATCTATTTTTAAATCTACTCTTAACACGGTAACACTTTATTTTACGGTGTCCGTGATACAGAGTAATTACTTAATTAATTACTTAGTAGTAGACATTGTAATAACATGTAACAAAATGTAATTAACATGTAACTAAGTTATGGAACAGCCTGTACTTACAGATTGTAATTACACTCATGTAATAGGCAGCTACTGTTACACATGTGTAAGAGGCCGAGTCGGTTACGTACATGTTACCGACTTGGTACAATGTAATTATATAAGAAAGTACTTCGTACTACTCAATGTAACAAGTACTTAAATATGTTACTATGAAAAAAGCCTGCAGTTACACATGGTCATTTTGTACCTTCTAAAATAGTGTATCAAGATTGTACTTAAGTGTACTTCATGTGTATAAGGTATGTAGATACACATGTAGTACACTTAAGTACAATCTTGATACACTTTATTTTACGTAGCTTATCCCTGTGTAATATTATGTAATTGCAATGTAATTAGGAAGCTACCGCATACATTTAAGCTGTGAACGAGGGAGTTAGGCCAAATTCAAAGTCAACCAAAGTACATATGGATAAGGTTTGTAGATACACATGAATTACACCTAAGTACAATCTTGATTCACTTTATTTTACGTAGCTTATACCTGTGTAATATTTTGTAAATTGAATGTAATTAAGAAGCTACAGCATGTATTTAAGCTGTAAACTAGAGGGTTACTTCAGATGGATAAGGTATGTAGATACACATGAAGAGCACTTAAGTACAATCTTGATTCACTTTATTTTACGTAGCTTATACCTGTGTAAAATTTTGTAAATTGAATGTAATTAAGAAGCTACTGCATGTATTTAAGCTGTAAACTAGGGGGTTAATTCAGATGGATTAGGTATGTAGATACACATGAAGTGCACTTAAGTACAACCTTGATACACTTTATTTTAGAAGGTACAAAATGACCATGTGTAACTGCAGGGTTTTTACCTTAGTAACATATTTAAGTACTTGTTACATTGTACCAAGTCGGTAACATGTACGTAACCGACTCGGCCTCTTACACATGTGTAACAGTAGCTGCCTATTACATGAGTGTAATTACAATCTGTAAGTACAGGCTGTTCCATAACTTAGTTACATGTTAATTACATTTTGTTACATGTTATTACAATGTCTACTACTAAGTAATTAATTAAGTAATTACACTGTATCACGGACACCGTAAAATAAAGTGTTACCAAAAGGGGTTATTAATCTATCCCTGCAATCAAAATTTGTGTCCTTACAAGTTTTTTTTTTTTTTACTGACACTGCAAAACCGCGGTACACGTACACGTACACACACACACACACACACACACACACACACACACACACACACACACACACACACACACACACACACACACCTAACCCGACCACCAAACCTACCCATCACAGAAAACATACATTTTTAATGTATGTTTTAGATTTGAGGAAAAATTTACATTTTAGTATGTTTTTAAAGCCATTTGAAATACGAGGACTAAGGAAATGTCCTCATAAATCATGTTCACGTTGTAATACCAGTGTAATACCCATGTCATTATACAACTTTCTGTCCTCATAAATCACACACACACACACACACACACACCTGTCGAGTATGGCAGCGGACTCGTTGAGCTGGCCGGCGTGCTCCTCCGCTCTCATCAGCAGATCCGGGACAGAGTCGTCCAGACCGCGACCCAACCGCTCCACCTTACCATCCAGCTTATCGTGCAGTGGTCCCAGCTCCTTCTCCATCTCCTCCAGCTCCTACACAAGTCAAGTCATCTTCATTTATATAGCGCTTTTAACAATGTACATTGTTTCAAAGCAGCTTTACAGAGATAAACATATAGTTTAAGGTAACAGAGATTGTTTTGTCTTTATAGCGGTTCTTGAATAATTTTTATTTCCAGCTAAAGTTAGTTTTGATTGATTCACTTCCGGCGAAATGATCATTAGTTATTAAATCAGGGGCCGCTAAGACGACGCCGTTCTCTATAAACAGACTTTAAACTGAACCTGTGATAAACGCTGATGGTGTTCACATGCGCATTAAGAACTGATTCTATAGTTATGTGCGTTATGTACACACACCACCAGTCAGACATCACTCATGTAGCACTTCTGTCGTGTGTTTAGCATGAAACTGACCTCTTTGCCCTGGTTGATGCTGTCGGACAGAGCGTTAGCTTCGTCCAGCATCTTCTCTCCTTCCGCCAAAATCCCCTCCATTTCCTTTCTCTTTTTCCCAGCCACCTCCCTCTTTCCCTGCACGAACATAGCGAAACGCTTTAGACTTTAGACACGGAGCGTTCCATCAGTTTGAGTGTGTGTGCATCTGTGCACCTGCAGGCGGTCGAGGTTCAGTTGGTTGGTGTTAGCCAGACCTTCTGCCTGTTTGGTTTTGTTGTGCGCGTCCCTCAGCAGATCCTGAGCTTCCTCCAGCTTCTGCCTGTAATCGCCCATCTTATCACCGACCTCCTTCTTCAGGTCCTCTGTGGCCTGGTGTGGATCTCCAAACAAACGCTTCACTCGAGCCAGAAGAGCCTCAGCGGCCCTATAAAGATAGAGAACCAGAGCGCGCGTCATTCTCTCTTCATCTGGGACTCATGACTCAAGAAACCCCTTTGAAACACCAGACAGAAACACAGAAGGACCAGCTACACTGCTGTTTAAACGATATGGGTATTTTTTAAATAAATTAATACTTTTAATTGATCATAAGTGACAGTAAAGACATTTATAATGTTATAAAAGTTTTCTATTTCAAATAAATGCTGATTTCTTGAACTCTCTGTTCATCAAATAAACCTGAAAAATGTATCACGCATTCCACAAAAAATATTAAGCTGTTTTCAGCAAGAAAAGTCTGGAGTAATAATGCAGAACATTCAGCTTTGATCACAGGAAAAAATTACACTCTACAATATATATTTACATATAAAAAACAGCTGTTTTAAATTGTAATGCTACAATATTATTGTTTTGCCTTGTATTTTTGATCAAATAAATAATTTTCACTTTGTTCCACAGAAAACAAAAAAGCAAGTAATTCAGTTTTGGAACGATATGTGGGTGAATAAATGATGACTTATGAATGATACATTTTTGTTTTGATCTGCTACAAACCTTAATGAAGATGTCACAATCAGAGATGAATATTGCATTTTTGGGACAAATTTTGTCTAGCGCAAGGCGAAAGGAGATCTCTGAGGAGACAGGAGACATTAAACCGGTGTCCCTGCAGGAGCACAACAACCCAGACATCAAGCTGAAGCTCTGAAGAACTGGTTTAATCTGGACTCGTTCCCACTGTCCTCCTCTAGGTGTCTCTCTCTGTTCTCTCACAGCCGTACACACAGAGGAATCCATTATAGAAGTCATTTGATTAGGTTGGAATAATATTCCTCCCCTGCCCAACCGCAGGCAATTTTTAATTAGTTCATTAAGATTTTACATAAGAAAGAGAAACTTTCTTCATTTGAGCTGTGATCCAATGAACCACAAAATACGACTGAGAAACATAATGCCACCAACACAATATATCCAACCTGTGAGGCTGAGCGGCATCCTCACCCGCAGCTGTTCGGCTGGATCTGCTCTTTATGGAAGAGGTTTGTTGTGGTATTTGAACTGAGTAATATTCATATGATCTTTACATATGAATAGTACGCTTGCAACAAATCCCAATGCTGTTTGGTGTGAGAACTTAATACTCACAACCTCGATACTGCATGATTTTTCCATTATTGCAAAAAAAATAAAATAATTAAGTACAGTTGTGACATATATATTGACAGGTAACGTTTTTATGAATTTCAACAATGCATGAACGTGAACAAACATGAACGATGCTCGAGACAGTTGATTATCCAGCGCTACTTTGTCACAAAAGTTTAAGCTTGGACAAGAAAACGTGAAAGTGAGCTCATTGGGATGGTAATTGTTATTATTATGGCCAGCAGCCATATCACCCTGTAGCCCAAGACTGGTGTCCCACTAAAGCTGAGCAGGGCTGAGCTGGTCAGTACCTGGATGGGAGACTCCTGAGAAAGCCAGGTTGCTGCTGGAAGAGGTGTTAGTGAGGCCAGCAGGGGGCGCTCTCCCTGTGGTCTGTGTGGGTCCTAACGCCCCAGTATAGTGATGGGGACACTATACTGTCAAAGAGCACCGTCCTTCGGATGAGACGTTAAACCGAGGTCCTGACTCTCTGTGGTCACAAAAAACCCCAGGATGTCTTTCGAAAGAGTAGTGGTGTAACCCCAGTGTCCTGGCCAAATTTGCCCCAGTGGCCTCTGTCCATCATGGCCTCCTAATCATCCCCATATATATATATACTAATTGGCTTCATCAACGTCTCCTCTCCACCAGTAAGCTGGTGTGTGGTGGGCGTACTGGCGCAATATGGCTGCCGTCGCATCATCCAGGTGATGCTGCACACTGGTGATGGTCGAGGAGATTCCTCCCTACACGTAAAGCGCTTTGAGTGCCGAGAAAAGCGCTATAAATGTAATGAATTATTATTATTAATGATTAATTATTATGGCATTGTTAATGCATTTGGTCTTGGTGGAATAGATCTGCTGCAGAGCAAGTACTGAGACTTGCTACTTCCGATACATTCACAGACATTACTGTGAGCCTGTGAGACGCGCTGCTGCTGCGGCACATGTACCAGATGTGATGTAAGGCCGTAGCAGATCTGTACAGGTGGAGCTGGGGAAGAGGAGGGCTTCTGAAAGAGCGCCGCACTGCTAACAGCAACAAACTATAAATATATATATATCAGTTAGGGGTGTAACGATACACATATTCGTATTGAACCATTCGGTACGAGGCTTTCGGTTCGGTAGTCAGTACGCAAATACAAACCGAACGGTTCGTTGGGCCATTTTTCCTGCCGACCAAAATTTCGTTATTTCAAATGTAGGCGCGTGGCAAGCGTGCGATGGCGTGACCACGACAACATTGCCCAACATCAAATGGCAAACGTAATGAAAGCGGAACGAAACTGCGCTACTCGTTATTTTGTGTTTCACGGACCGTTGATCAGTTTGGACCAATGCAGCGCGAGCCGATCTCGATCAAGCGACACTGTTACTACACAGCGCTGAGACATCCAGTAAAGAAAGCATTTGAATTCGCCACTGTGACTGAAGTAATAACATCACTGCGAGATCTAGTGAGAAGCATTCACATTTCTCGGATCACACAGCGCTGAAGTGGGTCACACCCCTAATATCAGTATATATATTAAAGTGAGTATCCTAGTAAACATAGTCAGTTATGTCTTAACTGAACATAAACTGTTGAGAAATAAAAAGGACGTGTAACAGTATACTGGATCCATGCATTAGCTCTTAAAGTGACAGCAGCCTAATATTCTTGCTGCCGTCTATGTCATTAATGTTCAACAACAAAGGACAAGGACAAAAAAATCACTCACCACTCTTGACTGAATAACTTTTGTAACTTTAATAAGGATTAATCTATGTTTCATGGCTGATAAATTTTCTTAATTCACCAGCCATTTGCCTAAAGTTAGTTTTAGGCCCTGTATACATATAGTTTAGTCATGAAACTCTACAGGGAGCAGGCTGATGGTACTTTACATGCAATCTGCTAGTAATCACATCATTGCCACATGGCAAAAGCTGATTGGCCATTATATAGCCAATGAGATTGCTTGCTCAACATTTAAATAGACTGGTTCAGTGTTTGCTGTAAGCTAGTCCTGCTGCGCGCTATCAGAGTTCCTGTGAACCCCTCCACCTCCCCAGCTCCACCTGCCAGGATCATACTTGCTTAGCAACGAAGTTCGGCAAGACCAAATACATTAAAGGTCCCCTAGAATGTGTTGAAATAATATTACAATTTTGTCTCTGATATCTACATAGAGGGTATGTGGCTTATTTAAGGGCATTTAAATGTCCAGATGTGGTTTTACAGGTCCATTTTCAACTCTAGAAATTGTCCCTAGAATGAAATGGTCTGTTTTTACCTTATTTGGAGGGTCATGAATAGTAATGAGCAGCTCTGCTCTGATTGGCTGTTTCACTGCGGGCTCATTACAGTCGCTCAGAGTGACCACAGACAGGTCCAGCGTGGCAATGGAGAGATTAGGCATTCAACCGCACATTTCTGAGCCCGTTTCAGATGAAGAGGCGATTTTGAGGAACAACCAGTTGTTTTAAGATTGGAAATGGACGATTCTGAAAAGTTTATTTTCAGTAAGAACTTAACTGTCACGTCAATGCTAGAACTTCCACGTAAACATTAACTAGCATATAGCATTAACTTTACACGTTAACTCATAACGTCAGCAGTCACAATTTTATTTTTAACATGGTAAAAACATGTAAATTATTATAATGCAACTGGATAATTTTACAATGATAGGTTTTTCACGTTGATTCAAGAACAAACAGCGAACTGTGTAGCGCATGAATGTGTTGTTTGGAAAGTATTTACATATTAATGATCCCGACTGTTGCGTCACAGTCGGTGTTATGTGGAGATTCGCCTGTTTTTCAGGGGTGTTTTTCAAAAACGAGATTTAAATAAGAAGGAGAAAACAATGATGTTTGAGACTCGCTGTATGTCATGTCCATGTACTGAACTCTTGTTATTTAACTATTCCAAGATAAATTCAATTTCAAATTCTAGGGCACCTTTAACATTGCTATATTCAGTAACATGCCAAAACTATTCTGAGAGTTGTAATGATTTAATTATATATATATATATATATATATATATATATATATATATATATATATATGTATATACAGGAAGTAAAATACATCTGCAGCATTGTTGCAAAGGAAGGTGTTGGAGCCAGGGAAGCTTATTGCCACTCCATCTGTGTGTGTGTGTGTGTGTGTGTGTGTGTGTGTGTGTGTGTGTGTGTGTGTGTGTGTTTTACCCCAGTTCTTCATCAGCGATGTTTTTCTTGCCGGAGAGCTGTCGTTTGCGTAGTTCTGCAAGCATGGCTTGGATTTCATCATTCATCTCGTTCACACTCTTCTCTGGAGCCCCGTCCCTCACGCCCAGAGTCGCGTTCAGCTCGCGAGCTTTGTCCCGTAAAGCTGGATAACACACACACGCACACGCACACACACACACGAGCAACAGGGACATAACACCAGGGTTATTATAGTTAACTAAACCTAAAACCATAAAATCCTTTGTCACTTGAAATTGGAACTGAAAAAAAAGTGGCTATATGCAATTATTTTCATGCTTTAATCACTTTTTGTATTGTCAATGTGTGAACAGCTTGTAGCAACACTTAAAATACGAGACCTTCCCTGACTTCCTAGGTTGTCTATGAAAGCCTGTAGACTGATTTTTAGGAGAACGGGCCGGTTTCCCCAGGAATATCAATAGGATGTGACGTTTACACGTCCTCCCGAGAGCAGGGGCCGATTTATTGATTTGGGGCCCCAGGTAAAATATAGGAATGGGGCCCTATACATTTGCACACATTTACCTGGATCATCCTTGAGGTTCCTTTGACTGACGTGCTGCATGTTCAGTGTTTAAAACAGGCTAAAACAGGTGCTGACAGTATTAGCGTAGGTTGGACACTAGCTGGTGCTTTGGGGTTATTTTCAATAATCAATAACGCAAGGCTGTAATTCTACATTTTAAAATACATTTATTTTAACTACAAATTTAAATTAAAATGAAAAACTACACACTTAAATTATTATTTCAACCAAAAAAAGGGTACATATGAGCAGCGCATTTAATGGAGCCATACTTACCACCTTATTTAATTTTTATAAATGTGTTCATTTAAATTTCAGAATGTTTATTTCTTTGAGTTTGTGCCCTCTATAGGTCAGAGGGGGAAAATTGCATAAAGGATAGGCCACCCCTGACAGGAAGGGGGCGCTGGTGCAAGAGCACACAGTCTTTTGACCGTGCACATGGAGCTAGGGTGCCATGGTGCAACAAACTAAAATGCAAGTACTCTGACTAAGAAAGGATAAATATTGAGTGTCTGTAGTCCTCTCAGGGCTGCAATAAACACAGCTACTTATTCCAGTAACTCCACCCCCTCCCGTCTGGGCTCCTTCCAAAGCCACGCCCCCAAAACACATGACCGCGTGATGCCGCCCGCGCTCAGCTGGAGGAGCGTTCACCAGCGCCGAGCGGAGACGAGCAGTGCATGGAGTGACATCATGTCAGAATCACATGTAATAAAATACCTAACTTTATCATTATGAATATAAACAACTAACATGGCGGTTAGTACTCACTATCAATCCAGCATATCGATACTGGTAAGTAAAAAATATATTGAGTTTGATTTGGTAACGAGGTAGTAACATAAGGCAAACTCAAGTGGCTAAAAACAGTTGCATTGATACACGTTTTTCCCGTTACCATCAGTTACACTGTGATGAAGGGGAATTTTGTGTAAGATTCATAACATATACGGTGTTTTGATTGTAAGAGCTTCCACGATGAAAGCACTGTTACCGTCACTTTTCAGCCCCTTGATGTCCCTCAGTTGTCCACCGCTGGAAAGCCCCGATGTCGCTTGCTTTATCCAAAGACTTTTTCCAATAGCCTTTTTAAATACTGTCTTCCTTTTCTTGCCTGGTTTGCCTTCGCTGACTGTATATGCAGGTACTGGGAATTTTGACTGCTAAATTCGTGGCCATAATTGTGATTCTTCTTCCTATCTTCCGAGCTTCTTCCCCTCCTCGAGTCACACGGGTGCGCGCGTGTGGGCGGCTCCTGTAGCAGCGGGGGTGGTTGCCATGGCAGCGAGGGAGAGTGACAGTCGCTCCAGCCAATCATTTCATTCGTCCCGAATGGAGATAAGTAGCTGTGTTTATTACAGCCCTGAGAGGACTACAGACACTCGATTTGTATACTTTCTTTTTCAGAGTACTTACATTTTAATTATGTGTTGGTATATATAGACAGTTTAAACATATTTTGGGAAAAAGTTTTTAGAAAAATCCCGCTACCCTACCTTTAAAGGTATATTTCACCCAAAATTTAAATGATTTAAAATCACTTAATCACCCTGTTGGGCATTGATGCGACTTTTTGTAATGTATTTGATGCCTTTCTCATTTAACACAATAATGACTTTAAATCATCTTTTGGGGTAATTTCTCAGCCAAATTTGATGTCACAATTAATTTGCGATTAATTAGATTAATTAATCGCAACATCGTGTAATTAATTATATTGAAAATTGTAATCGCTTGACAGCCCTAATATATAGCAAACAACTTTGCCTCACATTTATTTTCACTTCCTTTTCACAGCAGGCTGATTTAAAGAAGTTCAAATTAAACTGAGCACAGTTAATGTTCTTTAATCAAATTAAATTCGATTCAGAAATAAAAACCTCAATCAAACGGGAGGGAAATAAAAGAGCAAGCAAGCTTCTCTGCATATTCTAATTTAAATAAAAATCATTAAATTGAGATGAAAATGAGCTATAATTAAATGCGTTTCAGAAATTCCTCGAGAGTTCAAACGTGAACAGTGGATCGACTACAAAGAGCGCCGTACCTGTGCCACGCCAGCCGAGCTGGAGATAATTGCACAGTGAGTTTCAAACGCAGCTCGGGTCTTTGGGGTGGACAGAATCATTTGATTCCCACTCGTTTAGCGCGCGAGAGAAGATGAGAGACGAGGCGGTTTACTGGAGCGGGAGCTCACGCACAGAATGGATAATGAAGCTCTTCCACTCCACACTGACTGATGTCTGCTCTCGTACACTTCTGACAGCAGCTTTCTGAGAACGCTTTTTGGCCAGTTATCAAAATCCAGAGGACCAAAGTGCAATCTGCTGACTTTAAGTGCCAAACACGTATCCAAGAAAATAGATTAAGCACTTTTGTGTATTTATGGCTTTAATCTGCATGTGGACTGAGTGTCCATCTGCATGAGCGTCTGATGTGTAGATGTCCAGAGACAACACCATCTGTTGTGAGAACTCCTCTCAGGTATGAACCACATTTGCATTACATTGATAGGCGTTCGGAGAAATAATCGATTCGCTGATGCATTATGATCCGTCCATCAATTTATATACACTCAACTGAAAGATATAATTATGCAGGAAAAACTGCATGCATGCAATTCTACAAAATACACCTGTGCTGAGCAAACACACATGAAGAAGCCTTCAGAGACATAAACAGCTGGAGACATCAAAACAGAATGTGTTCTGACTGACAAAGTTGCTCTGATGTGGAAATATATTTACAGAACCAAAGCTGCCTCTGATACTACACTATTATAGATGCGTGTACAGCATTTACTGGCAGATCAGAGCAGAAACGCTGTCGTTTGTGGCTTTTATTGAGGTCTCAAGAGATGTTTTAAAAAGTTTAACATCTTTCCACCTGAAACCGAATTAAAAAACGCTGCGCTCGTGGCGTAAGACACTGAAAAATGAGATGCATCAGGACTATTTTTGGAATGATAACATGAGTCTGAATCTAATCATGAGGTGAATTCATGATTTCAACTGGTTTCATAATTGATGAACGATGCTACATTGACACTGCTATTGAACTGAATTAAATCAATATTGATTCAGTAATGGTAATTGAAGTCTTTTGTGGAGCTGCTTTACAGCTGATATTTAACTTTTTAACTGATGAATTTTTCAAAACACGTATTTCCCTGTTTATTACTGTGAAGCTGCTTTGAAACGTGCACTGCAATATAAATAAATAAATTAAAATGATTGCTTAGCATTTTTATCCTGTTTTCCATTGAAAAAGATTCAATCAAGATAATTTTTCTGAAGAAGCAAAATAACTAATACACACACACACACAGTCAATTGCTGGAGTATCTGTTTGAGTGGTTATTTTTCTGGTAATTAATTTTGTCCCTTTTAATTAAGGCATCACATAGTGTTAGCTGAACCTTCATTAACTAAACCAGCTTCTCATTTAATACCATGTACAATGATACAAACACACTCAACCACAGGGTATCAGGGCCTCTCTCGCTCTCGCTCTCTCTCTCTCTCCCTCTCTCTCTCTCTCGCTCTCTCTCTCTCTCTCTCTCTCTCTCTCTCTCTCGCTCTCTCTCTCTCTCTCTCTCTCTCTCTCCCTCTCTCTCTCTCTCGCTCTCTCCCTCTCGCTCTCTCTCTCCCTCTCTCTCCCTCTCTCTCTCTCTCTCTCTCTCTCTCCCTCTCTCTCTCTCTCGCTCTCTCTCTCTCTCTCTCTCTCTCTCTCTCTCTCTCTCCCTCTCTCTCTCTCTCGCTCTCTCCCTCTCGCTCTCTCTCTCCCTCTCTCTCTCTCTCGCTCTCTCCCTCTCGCTCTCTCCCTCTCTCTCTCTCTCTCGCTCGCTATCTCTCTCTCTCTCTCTCCCTCTCTCTCTCTCCCTCTCTCTCTCTCGCTCTCTCTCTCTCGCTCTCTCCCTCTCTCTCTCTCCCTCTCTCTCTCTCTCTCGCTCTCTCCCTCTCTCCCTCTCAAGTGATTTGTCTGGCTCTGAAAGTGAGGAAGAATTATCTGAAGTTCAAGTTGAGGAAGAGATGAGACAAGACTATAGTGGTTACAGTTTGGAGAGAATGAAAAATTTCCTCCAGCGTACAAAAGGAATGGACTATTTTCCTGATCTTTCCTATTGACTCAGTAAAAAGTTTAATGAAACAAAAAGTTGAAGGATGTCTGTCAAATCCTGAGGTGTATCGTCTAAAAAAGATGCATCCTCAAGCAAGTGCGTCCTCAAGCATTGAATAATGATATGTCACAAGAATAGCGGCGTGATATGGACCTGCCTTTTTGTGCTTTTTTCATCCCTCATAATGAGCAATATTAAAATCTCTTCCCTGAATGTAAATGGGCAAGGGATGTAAGCAAAAGAGCGCAAATTTATGAGTTAATGAAACTAAAAAATATAGATGTCATGTTTTTGCAAGAAGCTCACAGTACAAAGGAAAATGAAGTCGAATGGATGAAAGAGTGGGAAGGAAAGATTGTTCTGAGTCATAAGACTCAGTGCTGGGGGGGGGGGGTCTGTTTTGTTTTCAAAGACTTGTCTACCAATATCGTATGATGTTACAGAAGTAATACAAGGCAGATTAATTAAGATAATAGTAATGTTTGTCAATGCGCCTGTAAAATCAATGGAAAGAATGTTGTTTCTTGAAACTTTATGTGATAGTCTAAAACAATGCAATACAGAAAGTTATTTAGTACCGGGTGGAGATTTTAATTGTACAAGTAATGATTTAGATAGAAATCACATTGAGCCTCATATGGCTTCAAGAAGTAAATTACTAAATATGATTAAAACTTGTCAACTCTGTGACGAGTGGATAATGTTTCATTGTAACGAAAGACAGTATACATGGGCTCATGTGAAAGAAAATTACATTTCATTAGCAATATTGGATCTTTTTTATTGTTTTAAACATCAGAAACAATGTTTTAAATCTTGTGATATTTGTCCTGTTGGTTTCTCTGACCACTCAATGGTAGTAGCATGTGTTTTTATTAATTATGTTAAATATAAGAGTGCCTACTGGCATTTTAATAGTACTTTACTTGAAGATGCTCACTTTTGTAAATGTTTTTCCTTCTTTTGGTTGGGATGGAAATCTAAAAAGTCTTCTTTTACATCAATACAACAGTGGTGGGAGATTGGGAAGTGCAAATACAAAAACTCTGTAATCAGTACACTTTTAATGTTACTAGACACATGGTTCAATCCATAAGAAGTCTAGAGATGGATATCGTTGAACTTCAGGCTTTAAATGGGGCCTCTGCGAATCAAAACCAATTTTGGGCTCTTAAAGGAAAAAAAGCAGCCTTAGCAGATCTATTAGGTACAAGGTCTCAGTTGGTTAGATCCAGATTTCAGAGTTTTTCTCAAATGGATTCCCCGTCCAAGTTCTTCAGTTTAGAAAGGAAAAATGGCCAAAGAAAAAGTACTCAGTGTTTACGGTCAGAAGATGGAGAAGTTCTGACGAGGTCTCTGACATTCGAAAAAGGGCTGTCGGTTTTTATAAGGAGCTGTATTCCAACAGTTTTGTGGATGGCCAGTTATTGGCTGAATTTGTATCCAATCTACCAAAAGTAAATGAAGATTCATATGCAGAACTGATATGTCCCTTAACAATATACAAACTTTTTAATGCTGTGCAGAGTATGAAGAATGGTAAAGCACCAGGATTGGATGGGTTGCCTGTTGATTTTTATAAGGCATATTAACATTTGTTGGGAGAAAATCTACTTACAGTTTTAAGTGATAATTTGGATAAAGGACAACTGTCACTAAGCTGCAGAAGAGCTGTTTTAACTTTGTTCCCCAAGAAAGGTGATCTCAAAGAGATAAAAAACTGGAGGCCAGTTTCTTTATTATGCACTGATTATAAGATTTTATCAAACGCTTTGGCAAACAGACTGAACAAAGTAATTGGACAGGTTATAAATTTAGATCAATCCTATTTTGTACCTAATAGATCAATCGTGGATAATATATCCTTAATTCGAGATGGTTTGGAAGTCTCTAGACTGTTCTGGAAAAAATGTGGCCTAATTTCCATAGATCAAGAGTGGATCATCAGTTCCTTATTAAGGGAACTCCCGCTGCGTAGATACGCTGTGGGAACACCCCTGTGTGATTGCGTCGTGAAGCACGTGTATAATCAGTCCAATGGATGAGCGAGACGTCATAGACCAGGAAACTATAAAGCACCCCTGAAAGAAGACCGCGTCAGCTTCTGCCTCTGTATTTCTGTCCTTGTCATATTTATTGTTGTCTGTCAAGTTGCAATATGTATATTTATATTATGGCAAAAAAGAGCAAGCAAGCGTTGTGTTACGTTACTTCACGGGTGGGGACACACATCAGCTTTGTGTTGTTTGTTTGGGAGTGGAGCATGCCAACAGTTAGTCCTCGAGGGGGCTGTCCGTGAGGGCGCTCCGCTCGCGCCGGTCTTCGAGAAAGATGGTTCGGTTTGCGGGTCCCACTGTTGCCGATGCACGGCGGCGACTCGCATCGTGGTGTTCGCAAACGGATCTGACTCGGCTTTCACCTGCCAGATCCAGTGCCTTATCTCAGGGAGAAGTACGCTCTGCGGTTTCTCCTCCCCGGGATGAGGCACTAATGCTGCGATTATCCATAGGAATTAATCCATGGGATCCATTGGAATTGGTATCGGTAGTGTTTTGTTAAGAAAAAGAGAACAAAACAAATAAAAATATAAAGAAAAAGGCAGTTTTCAATAAATAAATAAGTCAGCTCATAACTCCGCTTCGGGTCATTGTCATATTGGAAGACCCAGCCTTGACCCATCTTCAATGCTCTAACTGAGGGAAGGAGGTTGTTCCCCAAAATCTCGCAATACATGGCCCCGGTCATCCTCTCCTTAATACAGAGCAGTCGCCCTGTCCCATGTGCAGAAAAACACCCCAAAAGCATGATGCTACCACCCCCATGCTTCACAGTAGGGATGGTGTTCTTGGGATGGTACTCATCATTCTTCTTCCTCCAAACACGGTTAGTGGAATTATGACCAAAAAGTTCTATTTTGGTCTCATCTGACCACATGACTTTCTCCCATGACTCCTCTGGATCATCCAAATGGTCATTGGAAAACTTAAGACGGGCCTTGACATGTGCTGGTTTAAGCAGGGGAACCTTCCGTGCCATGCATGATTTCAAAACCATGACGTCTCAGCGTGTTACCAACAGTAACCTTGGAAACGGTGATCCCAGCTCTTTTCAGGTCATTGACCAGCTCCTCCCGTGTAGTTCTGGGCTGATTTCTCACCTTTCTTAGGATCATTGAGACCCCACGAGGTGAGATCTTGCATGGAGCCCCAGTCCGAGGGAGATTGACAGTCATGTTTAGCTTCTTCCATTTTCTAATGATTGCTCCAACAGTGGACCTTTTTTCACCAAGCTGCTTGGCAATTTCCCCGTAGCCCTTTTCAGCCTTGTGGAGTTGTACAATTTTGTCTCTAGTGTCTTTGGACAGCTCTTTGGTCTTGGCCATGTTAGTAGTTGGATTCGTACGGATTGTATGGGGTGGACAGGTGTCTTTATGCAGCTAACGACCTCAAACAGGTGGATCTGATTTAGGATAATAAATTAAAGGGAGACTAACAGGTCTTTGAGAATTCTAGCTGATAGACAGGTGTTCAAATACTTATCTGCAGCTGTATCATTCAAATAAATAGTTAAAAAATCATATATTGTGATTTCTGGATTTTTTTTTTTAGATTATGTCTCTCACAGTGGACATGCACCTACGATGACAATTTCAGACCCATCCATGACTTCCAAGTGGGAGAACTTGCAAAATAGCAGGGTGTTCAAATACTTATTTTCCTCACTGTAGCTTAGAAGAACTCGATATTAGGACAGAAACTTTTGATTCGCTCTTTTCCAGCACTTTAGACACAGTTGATATAAGAACAGCGCTTAAATAAGATCAAAGAAAATAGTCCAATGCCGTGGTACAACGAGCACACTCAGGCCCTTAAGAGAGCAGCCAGAAAAATGGAAGAAAACAAAACTACAGTTTTTCCACATTTCATGGAAAGAGAGCTCGATTGCGTACAGAGAGGCCTTAAAAGCTGCTAGATCTGATTATTTTTCAACCCTATTAGAAGAAAATAAACAAAACCCTAGGTATTTTTTGAAGCTAAATTAACGAAAAAGCTTCAACCCCAGATGTTTCCGAACAGCACAACAGTAATGACTTTATGAGCTTCTTTACTTACAAGATTGATAATATCAGGGAGAAAATTATAACTATGCAACCGTCTACTACAGTATCACATCAGACAGTGCATTGTAGTCTCCCTGAAGAAAAATTTTATTCATTCATTGCTATAGGAGAGAAAGAATTTTCCAAACTCGTTAAATCATCTAAATCGACAACGTGTATGTGTTAGACCCTATTGAAAGTTATTGAAAGAGATGCTTCCAGAGGTCATAGATCCTCTTCTTAATATCATTAATTCATCTTTGTCACTTGGATACGTACCAAAAACTTTTAAGCTGGCTATGATTAAACCGCTTGTAAAAAAAAACGCAATTTGATCCTACAGAATTAGTTAATTACAGGCCGATCTCGAATCTACCTTTTCTGTCAATAATACTAGAAAAAGCAGTATCCTCACAACTGTGTTCCTTTCTTGAAAGAAATGATATCTGCAAGGATTTTCAGTCAGGATTTAGACCGTACCATAGTACTGAGACTGGTACAGAGACAGCTCTCATTAGAGTCACAAATGATTTTATCTTCTCATCCGATCGTGGTTGTATCTCCCTATTAGTGTTACTCGATCTTAGTGCTGCATTTGACACAATTGACCACAACATTCTTTTAAATAGACTTGAAAATTATTTTGGCATTAGTGGAATTGCACTAGCATAATCATACTTATCTGACCGTTATCAGTTTGAGTTTGTAGCAGTAAATAAAGAGATGTCTTATCGATAAAAAGTTCAGTATGGCGTACCACAAGGCTCAGTACTAGGACCGCTGCTGTTCACTCTGTACATGCTACCATTAGGAGATATCATTAGAAAGCACGGCATTCGTTTTCACTGTTATGCTGATGATACTCAGCTCTATATTTCTTCAAAACCTTACCAATTCACAAAACTAACAGAATGCATAGCTGAAATAAAAAAACTGGATGACTAGTACTTTCCAACTACTTAGTTCTGAAAAAAACAGAGATTCTAATTATTGGACAAAAAACTTCCTCACATAATAACCTAGAATACTGTCTAACACTTGATGGCTGCTCTGTTAAGTCTTCGTCGTCGGTTAGGAACCTGGGTGTGCTCTTTGATACCAATCTTTCATTTGAAAGTCACGTGTCTAGTATCTGTAAAACCACATTTTTCCATCTTAAAAATATATCTAAATTACGCCATATGCTCTCAATGACAAATGGGAACAATTAGTTAATGCGTTCATGACATCAAGGCTAGATTATTGTAATGCTATTATGGGTGGTTGCCCTGCACGCTTAATAAACAAACTACAGCGTGTCCAAAATGCAGCAGCTTGAGTTCTTACCAGAACCAGGAAGTATGACCCGGTTCTGTCAACACTGCATTGGCTCCATATTAAACACTGTATACATTTTAAAATATTGCTGATTACTTACAAAGCACTAAATGGTTTAGCTCCGCAGTACTTGAGCAAGCTCTTAATACATCATATTCCTTCACGTCTATTGCGATCTCAAAATTTCGGCCAGGTGATAATGCCTTTGGAACAGTCTTCCTACCATTGTCCGGGAAGCAGACAATACTGTCAGTTCAAAGCTAGACTTAAAACACCCTTTGACCTAGCATACACATAACACATTATAGACTTCTATAATTCAATGTTAGGCTGCATAGATTAGGTCAGCCGGAACCGGGAACACTTCCCTTAAATCCTGATGTACTCGTTACATCATAAGTAGGATGGCGTCTACGCTAATATTAGTCTCTGTTTATCCTGAGGTTTACAGCAGTCCGCCGGATCCAGGCCATATCCAGATCCGATGAAGGACCTGCGCTTGGACACGGCGACAACGCAGTCCTGAAGTGTCAACTAGTCTCTCCCCTGTGAAGCCTCCTTCCCTTCCCTTTACCTCTGTACAGATAAAACGTAGTTGGGATAAATCCGGTTCACGTGGATACGCGGAAGCGATAAATCATTCTTTATCATTAATGTTTAAGGCCAGACAAGTAGTTTGTTGAGGGTTGGTTTGTAAAGAAAGACTACATGCCTGCGCACATATATATTAAAATGTGCATATCTATATACTAAACACGTCAAGCGCATGTTGGCGTTTTTGCGGGTTTGCAATTTTGAGGTTTGCGCAAAGATAACTAACTTTAGCTGGACAATAACTTTATTCTAGAATGGCTGTAAATCCAAAACAATATCTGTTACTGTAATTTCCTGTCATCACTGTAAAGCTGCTTTGAAACAATCTATATTGTTAAAAGCGGTATATAAATGAAGGTGACTTGACTTGACTTAAAGCAAGAATAAAACATGTTTTTTTATTTATTCTCATATGGAAAAAATGGAAAACTTTGAAGAGGTGTGGAGTGTACAAAGATTGTTGTGCTGGATTGAAAATGACACATTGCACTTTGTTGAAGAATTTGAGTAGGCCTAATTCTATGTAATTTCGTGTAAATTTCGTGTTTTTGTTTTTTTGACGTTGTGTAGTTAATAAAGGTGTTAAATAAATCTCTCTCTCTCGCACACACACGCACACATGCACGCACGCACGCACACACTACCATCATTCTGATCCCATCAAAGCCTCACCCAGCAACATTAAACCCTTGATTTCAGTTTCTGGAGAGTTAGCTGGACCAATCAAATGTGTCTTCTCAGCAGTTTCTCATTTGTCGTTACCTTCAGCAGCCAGGAGTGTGTTCCTAACGTAAAGCTCCAGGTCCTCTGCTCCTTTGCGGCTCCTCTCAGCATCAGCTGCCGTCTGCTCCCCATCAGCAGACACTTTAGTCGCCTGCATGGAAAGAGAAAGAAAAAATAACTCTGAAAGCTCAATGACATTTTACACAGCCTCAGATCAGCCTCACATGATCTACCGCAGCTGTGTGAAGAAGAAAGAAACACACAAGCAACCGACCTCAGTAACACCACACGGAGGAGAAAAACAACAAGACACATTAGATCTGACATCTCTGGGGCCAACATGGGCAAAAACTAAAAGAAATGCTGCTAAACTACAATATTTCCAGTTTGGCACAGAGGAAGGTATTTGGAAGGTCAAGATTACAAAAACCCAAAAGGAAGAAGAAGAGCGCAAAAAGTCTTCCTATTTAACTGGCTCTTGAACTTCTGTTATTTAAAAAGGCTGCTTTAGAACTGAAATATATCGACTTTATCAAGGACTATTGAAGACGCAGATGCTTCTATACAGAAGACATTGAAAGGTTCCCTTCAGCACAAATGAGCAGAACTGATGCAACACTTCAAACTTCAACAAGTTAATGTTCTGGCTTTCTTTCATGTTCAGAAACAAACCAACAAGGTCAGAGTCTTACAGGAGTGATTCAGGCGGCATGTAAAGTACAGTTTAACAAATCACAGCAGATTTACACAGGAACCAATGGTGCACAGCAGCAGAACAACATGCCTGGTAGTTTTCCTCTAGAACTATAAAGGAATGTGTCGAATGGAATGGACAAAAAAATGTGTGGAATTAAAAATCATTAATATAAAATATAAAATTAATTTTAATATTTAGAAAAAGTTATATCTACAGAGATGAGTGTAAAAGAAACCGCAGTTGTAACTAGTTAACTGTGATTTAATGCCAAAGTAATGAAACACAGAAATGTTCTAAATGTACATTCATTTTGAACACATCAAAAGCTTGTGAAAAGGGTCCATTGGCTTAAATGTGTTCCACATGTCCCTTTTATGTTAAGTAAGACAAAAAGGTGAAGTATACTTTCTGTGCCACTAATGGCACCTAGTGCAATTACAAAAATAAAGCTTATTTTGCAAACTTCCCCTCCCCAAAAATCACAAACACAGCTCTCAGTGTTTTTGGTAAGGAATGTCTCAACAGGTAAAATTAGGCTACTTTAAAAAAAAAAACTCCAACATATTAGGAATACCTTTAGCTGTGTAGCCTTGTGGGCAATTGTGCCGACATGTAGTGCTGCTGTGCTTTGGGAGACCAGAGTCCGAGTCCCGGCTCGTGGACCTTTCCCAATCCCAATTGTCTTTCTGAATGGGTGCATGATCAAGATGTATTGAGGAATCTATTGTAGTACGTAGCATTGCAATGGCCTGTTCGCTATGATGTGCTCATGACGTGCTCGTGTCTTTAAAGGTCTAAATGTAGTCAGTCTGATACAGTAGCCACGCTCCAAACTCTCAGTCTGATACAGTAGCCACGCTCCAAACTCTCAGTCTGATACAGTAGCAATACTCCAAACTCTCAGTCTGATACAGTAGCCATACTCCAAACTCTCAGTCTGATACAGTAGCCACGCCCCAAACTCTCAGTCTGATACAGTAGCCATACTCCAAACTCTCAGTCTGATACAGTAGACACGCCCCAAACTCTGTCTGATACGGTAGACACACCCCAAACTCTCAGTCTGATACAGTAGCCACACCCCAAACTCTCAGTCTGATACAGTAGCCACGGCCCAAACTCTCAGTCTGATACAGTAGCCACGCCCCACACTCTCAGTCTGATACAGTAGCCATACTCCAAACTCTCAGTCTGATACAGTAGACACGCCCCACACTCTCAGTCTGATACAGTAGCCATACTCCAAACTCTCAGTCTGATACAGTAGACACGCCCCAAACTCTGTCTGATACAGTAGCCACACCCCAAACTCTCAGTCTGATACAGTAGCCACACCCCAAACTCTCAGTCTGATACAGTAGCCACGGCCCAAACTCTCAGTCTGATACAGTAGCCACAACCCAAACTCTCAGTCTGATACAGTAGCCACGGCCCAAACTCTCAGTCTGATACAGTAGCCACACCCCAAACTCTCAGTCTGATACAGTAGACACGCCCCAAACACTGTCTGATACAGTAGCCACACCCCAAACTCTCAGTCTGATACAGTAGCCACACCCCAAACTCTCAGTCTGATACAGTAGCCATACTCCATACTCTCAGTCTGATACAGTAGACACGCCCCAAACTCTGTCTGATACGGTAGACACACCCCAAACTCTCAGTCTGATACAGTAGCCACACCCCAAACTCTCAGTCTGATACAGTAGCCACGCCCCAAACTCTCAGTCTGATACAGTAGCCATACTCCAAACTCTCAGTCTGATACAGTAGCCACACCCCAAACTCTCAGTCTGATACAGTAGCCACACCCCAAACTCTCAGTCTGATACAGTAGCCACGGCCCAAACTCTCAGTCTGATACAGTAGCCACGCCCCACACTCTCAGTCTGATACAGTAGCCATACTCCAAACTCTCAGTCTGATACAGTAGACACGCCCCAAACTCTGTCTGATACAGTAGCCACACCCCAAACTCTCAGTCTGATACAGTAGCCACACCCCAAACTCTCAGTCTGATACAGTAGCCACGGCCCAAACTCTCAGTCTGATACAGTAGCCACAACCCAAACTCTCAGTCTGATACAGTAGCCACGGTCCAAACTCTCAGTCTGATACAGTAGCCACACCCCAAACTCTCAGTCTGATACAGTAGACACACCCCAAACTCTGTCTGATACAGTAGTCACACCCCAAACTCTCAGTCTGATACAGTAGCCACACCCCAAACTCTCAGTCTGATACAGTAGCCACTGCCCAAACTCTCAGTCTGATACAGTAGCCACGCCCCAAACTCTCAGTCTGATACAGTAGCCATACTCCAAACTCTCAGTCTGATACAGTAGACACGCCCCAAACTCTGTCTGATACGGTAGACACACGCCAAACTCTCAGTCTGATACAGTAGCCACACCCCAAACTCTCAGTCTGATACAGTAGCCACACCCCAAACTCTCAGTCTGATACAGTAGCCACGGCCCAAACTCTCAGTCTGATACAGTAGCCACGCCCCACACTCTCAGTCTGATACAGTAGCCATACTCCAAACTCTCAGTCTGATACAGTAGACACGACCCAAACTCTGTCTGATACAGTAGCCACACCCCAAACTCTCAGTCTGATACAGTAGCCACGCTCCAAACTCTCAGTCTGATACAGTAGCCACAGCCCAAACTCTCAGTCGGATACAGTAGCCACGCCCCAAACTCTCAGTCTGAAACAGTAGCCACGCCCCAAACTCTCAGTCTGATACAGTAGCCACGCCTCAAACTCTCAGTCTGATACAGTAGCCACAGCCCAAACTCTCAGTCTGATACAGTAGCCATACTCCAAACTCTCAGTCTGATACAGTAGCCACACCCCAAACTCTCAGTCTGATACAGTAGCTACGCCCCAAACTCTCAGTCTGATACAGTAGCCACGCCCCAAACTCTCAGTCTGATACAGTAGCCATGCCCCAAACTCTCAGTCTGAAACAGTAGCCACGCCCCAAACTCTCAGTCTGATACAGTAGCCACACCCCAAACTCTCAGTCTGAAACAGTAGCCACACCCCAAACTCTCAGTCTGATACAGTAGCCACGCCCCAAACTCTCAGTCTGATACAGTAGCCACGCCCCAAACTCTCAGTCTGATACAGTAGCCACGCCCCAAACTCTCAGTCTGATACAGTAGCCATACTCCAAACTCTCAGTCTGATACAGTAGCCACGCCCCAAACTCTCAGTCTGATACAGTAGCTATACTCCAAACTCTCAGTCTGATACAGTAGCCACGCCCCAAACTCTCAGTCTGATACAGTAGCCATACTCCAAACTCTCAGTCTGATACAGTAGCCACGCCCCAAACTCTCAGTCTGATACAGTAGCCACGCCCCAAACTCTCAGTCTGATACAGTAGCCATACTCCAAACTCTCAGTCTGATACAGTAGCCACGCCCCAAACTCTCAGTCTGATACAGTAGCCACGCCCCAAACTCTCAGTCTGATACAGTAGCCATACTCCAAACTCTCAGTCTGATACAGTAGCCACGCCCCAAACTCTCAGTCTGATACAATAGCCACGCCCCAAACTCTCAGTCTGATACAGTAGCCACGCCCCAAACTCTCAGTCTGATACAGTAGCCATATTCCAAACTCTCAGTCTGATACAGTAGCCACGCCCCAAACTCTCAGTCTGATACAGTAGCCATACTCCAAACTCTCAGTCTGAAACAGTAGCCACGCCCCAAACTCTCAGTCTGATACAGTAGCCACACCCCAAACTCTCAGTCTGATACAGTAGCCACGCCCCAAACTCTCAGTCTGATACAGTAGCCACGCCCCAAACTCTCAGTCTGATACAGTAGCCACGCCCCAAACTCTCAGTCTGATACAGTAGACACGCTCCAAACTCTCAGTCTGAAACAGTAGCCACGCCCCAAACTCTCAGTCTGATACAGTAGCCACACCCCAAACTCTCAGTCTGAAACAGTAGCCACGCCCCAAACTCTCAGTCTGATACAGTAGCCACGCCCCAAACTCTCAGTCTGATACAGTAGCCACACCCCAAACTCTCAGTCTGATACAGTAGCCACAGCCCAAACTCTCAGTCTGATACAGTAGCCACACCCCAAACTCTCAGTCTGATACAGTAGCCACGCCCCAAACTCTCAGTCTGATACAGTAGCCACGCCCCAAACTCTCAGTCTGATACAGTAGCCACGCCCCAAACTCTCAGTCTGATACAGTAGCCACGCCCCAAACGCTCAGTCTGATACAGTAGCCATACTCCAAACTCTCAGTCTGATACAGTAGACACGCCCCAAACTCTGTCTGATACGGTAGACACACGCCAAACTCTCAGTCTGATACAGTAGCCACACCCCAAACTCTCAGTCTGATACAGTAGCCACGCCCCAAACTCTCAGTCTGATACAATAGCCACGCCCCAAACTCTCAGTCTGATACAGTAGCCACGCCCCAAACTCTCAGTCTGATACAGTAGCCATATTCCAAACTCTCAGTCTGATACAGTAGCCACGCCCCAAACTCTCAGTCTGATACAGTAGCCATACTCCAAACTCTCAGTCTGAAACAGTAGCCACGCCCCAAACTCTCAGTCTGATACAGTAGCCACACCCCAAACTCTCAGTCTGATACAGTAGCCACGCCCCAAACTCTCAGTCTGATACAGTAGCCACGCCCCAAACTCTCAGTCTGATACAGTAGCCACGCCCCAAACTCTCAGTCTGATACAGTAGACACGCTCCAAACTCTCAGTCTGAAACAGTAGCCACGCCCCAAACTCTCAGTCTGATACAGTAGCCACACCCCAAACTCTCAGTCTGAAACAGTAGCCACGCCCCAAACTCTCAGTCTGATACAGTAGCCACGCCCCAAACTCTCAGTCTGATACAGTAGCCACACCCCAAACTCTCAGTCTGATACAGTAGCCACACCCCAAACTCTCAGTCTGATACAGTAGCCACGCCCCAAACTCTCAGTCTGATACAGTAGCCACGCCCCAAACTCTCAGTCTGATACAGTAGCCACGCCCCAAACTCTCAGTCTGATACAGTAGCCATACTCCAAACTCTCAGTCTGAAACAGTAGCCACGCCCCAAACTCTCAGTCTGATACAGTAGACACGCTCCAAACTCTCAGTCTGAAACAGTAGCCACGCCCCAAACTCTCAGTCTGATACAGTAGCCACACCCCAAACTCTCAGTCTGAAACAGTAGCCACGCCCCAAACTCTCAGTCTGATACAGTAGCCACGCCCCAAACTCTCAGTCTGATACAGTAGCCACACCCCAAACTCTCAGTCTGATACAGTAGCCACAGCCCAAACTCTCAGTCTGATACAGTAGCCACGCCCCAAACTCTGTCTGAAACAGTAGCCACGCCCCAAACTCTCAGTCTGATACAGTAGCCACGCCTCAAACTCTCAGTCTGATACAGTAGCCACAGCCCAAACTCTCAGTCTGATACAGTAGCCATACTCCAAACTCTCAGTCTGATACAGTAGCCACACCCCAAACTCTCAGTCTGATACAGTAGCTACGCCCCAAACTCTCAGTCTGATACAGTAGCCACGCCCCAAACTCTCAGTCTGATACAGTAGCCATACTCCAAACTCTCAGTCTGAAACAGTAGCCACGCCCCAAACTCTCAGTCTGATACAGTAGCCACACCCCAAACTCTCAGTCTGAAACAGTAGCCACACCCCAAACTCTCAGTCTGATACAGTAGCCACGCCCCAAACTCTCAGTCTGAAACAGTAGCCACGCCCCAAACTCTCAGTCTGATACAGTAGCCACACCCCAAACTCTCAGTCTGAAACAGTAGACACGCCCCAAACTCTCAGTCTGATACAGTAGCCATACTCCAAACTCTCAGTCTGAAACAGTAGCCACACCCCAAACTCTCAGTCTGAAACAGTAGACACGCCCCAAACTCTCAGTCTGATACAGTAGCCATACTCCAAACTCTCAGTCTGAAACAGTAGCCACGCCCCAAACTCTCAGTCTGATACAGTAGCCACGCTCCAAACTCTCAGTCTGAAACAGTAGCCACGCCCCAAACTCTCAGTCTGATACAGTAGCCACACCCCAAACTCTCAGTCTGATACAGTAGCCACGCCCCAAACTCTCAGTCTGATACAGTAGCCACGCCCCAAACTCTCAGTCTGATACAGTAGCCACGCACCAAACTCTCAGTCTGATACAGTAGCCACACCCCAAACTCTCAGTCTGATACAGTAGCCATACTCCAAACTCTCAGTCTGATACAGTAGCCACACCCCAAACTCTCAGTCTGATACAGTAGCTATACTCCAAACTCTCAGTCTGATACAGTAGCCACGCCCCAAACTCTCAGTCTGATACAGTAGCCATACTCCAAACTCTCAGTCTGATACAGTAGCCACACCCCAAACTCTCAGTCTGATACAGTAGCCATACTCCAAACTCTCAGTCTGATACAGTAGCCACGCCCCAAACTCTCAGTCTGATACAGTAGCCACGCCCCAAACTCTCAGTCTGATACAGTAGCCATACTCCAAACTCTCAGTCTGATACAGTAGCCACGCCCCAAACTCTCAGTCTGATACAGTAGCCACGCCCCAAACTCTCAGTCTGATGTAGCCACGCCCCAAACTCTCAGTCTGATACAGTAGCCATACTCCAAACTCTCAGTCTGATACAGTAGCCACGCCCCAAACTCTCAGTCTGATACAGTAGCCATACTCCAAACTCTCAGTCTGAAACAGTAGCCACGCCCCAAACTCTCAGTCTGATACAGTAGCCACACCCCAAACTCTCAGTCTGATACAGTAGCCACGCCCCAAACTCTCAGTCTGATACAGTAGCCACGCCCCAAACTCTCAGTCTGATACAGTAGCCACGCCCCAAACTCTCAGTCTGATACAGTAGCCATACTCCAAACTCTAAGTCTGAAACAGTAGCCACGCCCCAAACTCTCAGTCTGATACAGTAGCCACGCTCCAAACTCTCAGGCTGAAACAGTAGCCACGCCCCAAACTCTCAGTCTGATACAGTAGCCATACTCCAAACTCTCAGTCTGAAACAGTAGCCACGCCCCAAACTCTCAGTCTGATACAGTAGCCACACCCCAAACTCTCAGTCTGAAACAGTAGCCACACCCCAAACTCTCAGTCTGATACAGTAGCCACGCCCCAAACTCTCAGTCTGAAACAGTAGCCACGCCCCAAACTCTCAGTCTGATACAGTAGCCACACCCCAAACTCTCAGTCTGATACAGTAGCCACGCCCCAAACTCTCAGTCTGATACAGTAGCCACGCCCCAAACTCTCAGTCTGATACAGTAGCCACGCACCAAACTCTCAGTCTGATACAGTAGCCACACCCCAAACTCTCAGTCTGATACAGTAGCCATACTCCAAACTCTCAGTCTGATACAGTAGCCACACCCCAAACTCTCAGTCTGATACAGTAGCTATACTCCAAACTCTCAGTCTGATACAGTAGCCACGCCCCAAACTCTCAGTCTGATACAGTAGCCATACTCCAAACTCTCAGTCTGATACAGTAGCCACACCCCAAACTCTCAGTCTGATACAGTAGCCATACTCCAAACTCTCAGTCTGATACAGTAGCCACGCCCCAAACTCTCAGTCTGATACAGTAGCCACGCCCCAAACTCTCAGTCTGATACAGTAGCCATACTCCAAACTCTCAGTCTGATACAGTAGCCACGCCCCAAACTCTCAGTCTGATACAGTAGCCACGCCCCAAACTCTCAGTCTGATGTAGCCACGCCCCAAACTCTCAGTCTGATACAGTAGCCATACTCCAAACTCTCAGTCTGATACAGTAGCCACGCCCCAAACTCTCAGTCTGATACAGTAGCCATACTCCAAACTCTCAGTCTGAAACAGTAGCCACGCCCCAAACTCTCAGTCTGATACAGTAGCCACACCCCAAACTCTCAGTCTGATACAGTAGCCACGCCCCAAACTCTCAGTCTGATACAGTAGCCACGCCCCAAACTCTCAGTCTGATACAGTAGCCACGCTCCAAACTCTCAGTCTGATACAGTAGACACGCCCCAAACTCTCAGTCTGATACAGTAGCCATACTCCAAACTCTCAGTCTGATACAGTAGCCACGCCCCAAACTCTCAGTCTGATACAGTAGCCATACTCCAAACTCTCAGTCTGAAACAGTAGCCACGCCCCAAACTCTCAGTCTGATACAGTAGCCACACCCCAAACTCTCAGTCTGATACAGTAGCCACGCCCAAACTCTCAGTCTGATACAGTAGCCACGCCCCAAACTCTCAGTCTGATACAGTAGTCACACCCCAAACTCTCAGTCTGATACAGTAGCCACGCCCCAAACTCTCAGTCTGATACAGTAGCCATACTCCAAACTCTAAGTCTGAAACAGTAGCCACGCCCCAATCTCTCAGTCTGATACAGTAGCCACGCTCCAAACTCTCAGGCTGAAACAGTAGCCACGCCCCAAACTCTCAGTCTGATACAGTAGCCACACCCCAAACTCTCAGTCTGAAACAGTAGCCACGCCCCAAACTCTCAGTCTGATACAGTAGCCACGCCCCAAACTCTCAGTCTGATACAGTAGCCACACCCCAAACTCTCAGTCTGATACAGTAGCCACACCCCAAACTCTCAGTCTGAAACAGTAGCCACGCCCCATTTCTTTCGCGAAAAGAAATGTGTGAACTTTTGCACACATATATTTGTGAATGGTTACTGAACAAGTGGTTGTGACCCAGTGTCTCTGTTACAGACTCCACACTCCTTACTTAAAGCACTGAATAAACCACGAAAGCGTACAGGCCCTGAAGTTTAACGTGTGTTTGTAACTCACCCGGCTGAGCAGTTCGTCCATTTCGGTGACCAGACTGCCCAGGTTACTGTCGGCCAGCTGCAGCAGTCTCTCTGGCGCTCTCTGTGGGGAAAGCATGTGCTGCAAAGACAGGAGGATGAAAAATTATTATCATGAGCATATGACTGGCAGGTGGAGTCGTGTCACCATGGAAACCAGGATGACACAGGAGTGACGTCCATGAAGAGGCTTCATTTGACATCACTGAATTATGAATCATTTGATTAAAAATTCCAGAAGGGCCATAAATTGAGCTAAAACATTTTATCATCATTTGTAAACAACCAAATATAGATGCTAATTAGCACTAGATCCATCTATTTGATGTGATTAAAGTTTTTTTCAAATGAATCAAATAATTTTTAGGTTACTATTTTTTTTTTTTTCAGTGTAGAGAGCATTCAAACAATCAAAGTTCCAGCAGAATAATTTTACAGACATTTCTGGTGTGCGTATCCATGTGTATGTTGTAAATAAAAAATATCTAAAAATTAGGACTCAATGTCAATTGATTATATCCATGATTGCAAACAGAAGAAAGTCCTCAAATGAAGATAATTGGAAGAAATTGATGTGTTGTGTAAATCATTAAACAGACAATACAACAAGTGACAACAAGTCAATATATTCTTATTGTATTTCATATCATTCTATCACTGGTTTGCGAGGTAGACATTGGAGGTAGACATTGGTAGCATCTTTTTTAATGCAATAATGCATCCATATATTAGTGCACTGTATTGACAGTAAAAATAATTGTGACTGTTGAATGCTCAGGATGGGTTTAGCTTTTTGAGCCCCTATGCAGTCCAACATGCTTACCTTCAGCTCCTCCGTCATGTTCTCGAATCGATAGAGCACTTTATATGGCAGGGGGAGGGGCAGAGTGAGATTGACACTGCCAATCAAACGCAGCAGACGCTCCATGTCACGAATCAAGAGCCCCGCGCAGTCATCGTCACACGCTGAAACACAGAGACTAAGATCAACACATACTCCAACAGCATCACATGTACATAGACTCCCACAGGCAGAGTTCACACTACAAACTGTTCACACTGTATGCAGTGTCCATTAAAAACAACTTTACAGGGTCATACGAAAAAGCCACTCATATAATCATATGCATGATCAAGGGTCAAGGTTCAAAGGTCCATTTGTGCTGCATCAATATGTGAACATTAGTGGACAGTAAAAAAGTATTTTAACTCACCTACTGTAAGTGCTTCATTCAGGCACAGTTACTTAATCAGAGTATTATCATCTTGAGAAACGCTTACCTTTACTACAGTACTACAAACATGCTGTTCCGCACTACTTCAGTACTAAATTAATAATAATGCCATCTGACTCGTGAAAAAATCCTTCCTTTGAGCCAATAATTTTATTTCAGCTAGTTGGCAAAGCAGCATTTCTCATTTTCAATTAGCTTAACTTGCTTTACTAAAATAACCCAAACTAAAACTGAAATAAAATTAATCAAAACTATATAGACATTAAACAATTGTTAAAAAATGACTAAAACTTAAATAAAAAGATAATACAAAATGCATGACAAAGAACTTCAAAAAGGAGTCATTTTAACATTTTAACATTTAAACTCTTAACAGGAACGGAATAAGGTGTGGGGTTAATTAATGATCAGGAACAAAGGCAAGAGGAAACAGAGCAAACAAAACCAAAACAGAATGAAACTGTTACAGTAGCTCCCCCTTCTGGAAGCCGTGTCATCGAGCCATAGCGAGTCCACCTGAGGAACGAGGGAGGGGGCTTTGGAGGAGGACGTGGAGCTGGTGACGGGCAGGGAAGAGGGGGGGGGGTTGGCGGAGACAGACACCATAGTGGAGCTTTGGCTGAAGGGCTTGATAGAGGAGCCGGCGGAGCAGAGAGGCCGGGGTGGAGACATGGGGCTGGAGGATCGAGGTGAGCGGGGATTCAGCCTTATGCCGGGGTGGAGACATGGGCCTGGAGGCCGAGGTGAGCGGGGGTTCAGCCTTACGCCGGGGTGGCGACATGGGAGTGGAGGATCGAGGTGAGCGGGGATTCAGCCTTACGCCGAGGGTGGAGACATGGGCCTGGAGGATCGAGGTGAGCGGGGATTCAGCCTTACGCCGAGGGCGGAGACATGGACCTGGAGGATCGAGGTGAGCGGGGATTCAGCCTTACGCCGGGGTGGAGACATGGGCCTGGAGGATCGAGGTGAGCGGGGATTCAGCCTTATGCCGGGGTGGAGACATGGGCCTGGAGGCCGAGGTGAGCGGGGGTTCAGCCTTACGCCGGGGTGGCGACATGGGAGTGGAGGATCGAGGTGAGCGGGGATTCAGCCTTACGCCAGGGTGGAGACATGGGCCTGGAGGCCGAGGTGAGCAGGGGTTCAGCCTTACGCCGGGGTGGAGACATGGGCCTGGAGGATCGAGGTGAGCGGGGGTTCAGCCTTACGCCGGAGTGGAGACATGGGCCTGGAGGATCGAGGTGAGCGGGGGTTCAGCCTTACGCCAGGGTGGAGACATGGGCCTGGAGGCCGAGGTGAGCGGGGATTCAGCCTTACGCCGGGGTGGAGACATGGGCCTGGAGGATCGAGGTGAGCGGGGATTCAGCCTTACGCCAGGGTGGAGACATGGGCCTGGAGGCCGAGGTGAGCAGGGGTTCAGCCTTACGCCGGGGTGGAGACATGGGCCTGGAGGATCGAGGTGAGCGGGGGTTCAGCCTTACGCCGGAGTGGAGACATGGGCCTGGAGGATCGAGGTGAGCGGGGATTCAGCCTTACGCCAGGGTGGAGACATGGGCCTGGAGGCCGAGGTGAGCGGGGATTCAGCCTTACGCCGGGGTGGAGACATGGGCCTGGAGGATCGAGGTGAGCGGGGATTCAGCCTTACGCCGGGGTGGAGACATGGGCCTGGAGGATCGAGGTGAGCGGGGGTTCAGCCTTACGCCGGGGTGGAGACATGGGCCTGGAGGATCGAGGTGAGCGGGGATTCAGCCTTACGCCGGGGTGGAGACATGGGCCTGGAGGATCGAGGTGAGCGGGGATTCAGCCTTACGCCGAGGGTGGAGACATGGGCCTGGAGGCCGAGGTGAGCGGGGATTCAGCCTTACGCCGAGGGTGGAGACATGGGCCTGGAGGCCGAGGTGAGCGGGGATTCAGCCTTACGCCGGGGTGGAGACATGGGCCTGGAGGATCGAGGTGAGCGGGGATTCAGCCTTACGCCGGGGTGGAGACATGGGCCTGGAGGATCGAGGTGAGCGGGGATTCAGCCTTACGCCAGGGTGGAGACATGGGCCTGGAGGCCGAGGTGAGCGGGGGTTCAGCCTTACGCCGGGGTGGAGACATGGGCCTGGAGGATCGAGGTGAGCGGGGATTCAGCCTTACGCCGGGGTGGAGACATGGGCCTGGAGGATCGAGGTGAGCGGGGGTTCAGCCTTACGCCGGGGTGGAGACATGGGCCTGGAGGATCGAGGTGAGCGGGGATTCAGCCTTACGCCGGGGTGGAGACATGGGCCTGGAGGATCGAGGTGAGCGGGGATTCAGCCTTACGCCGGGGTGGAGACATGGGCCTGGAGGCCGAGGTGAGCGGGGGTTCAGCCTTACGCCGGGGTGGAGACATGGGCCTGGAGGATCGAGGTGAGCGGGGGTTCAGCCTTACGCCGGGGTGGAGACATGGGCCTGGAGGATCGAGGTGAGCGGGGATTCAGCCTTACGCCGAGGGTGGAGACATGGGCCTGGAGGATCAAGGTGAGCGGGGATTCAGCCTTACGCCGGGGTGGAGACATGGGCCTGGAGGCCGAGGTGAGCGGGGGTTCAGCCTTACGCCGGGGTGGAGACATGGGCCTGGAGGATCGAGGTGAGCGGGGATTCAGCCTTACGCCGGGGTGGAGACATGGGCCTGGAGGCCGAGGTGAGCGGAGGTTCAGCCTTACGCCGGGGTGGAGACATGGGCCTGGAGGATCGAGGTGAGCGGGGGTTCAGCCTTACGTCGGGGTGGAGACATGGGCCTGGAGGATCGAGGTGAGCGGGGATTCAGCCTTACGCCGGGGTGGAGACATGGGCTTGGAGGCCGAGGTGAGCGAGGATTCAGCCTTACGCCGGGGTGGCGACATGGGCCTGGAGGCCGAGGTGAGCGGGGATTCAGCCTTACGCCGGGGTGGTGGAGGGGAAGCTTAAGGTGGAGCTGAAGAAACCATCGGAGCCAACGGATCCAGGCCGTAACCAGCGGAGGGAGGAGACGGGACTAGGAAGGGAAGGGAATGCCGGAGGGAGCAGATTTCCAGATGGGCCCAGCGAAGACAGTGAAGATTTGAGGGAAGGGAACTTGTCTGCGGACTACAGATCTATCAGGTACAGGTCTGCTTCTGGCTCTGAGATGGACTGAGCCACATTCGAAAACCTTGTGAGTCTTAAAGCTAAATCCAAATTCTGATTAAAGGCTATTTAATCCAAAAATAGCGAATACACAGGAGCAACAATAAATAAATTGAGATGAAATGAGATGAGAACAACCACTTAAACTCCAACGACACAGAACAATGAGCAAATAGAACTCAGGGTACAAATAGCCAGGATAATGAACAGGAACTGACACAGGTGTAGTGTTAATTAACTAATGATCAGGAACACAGGCAAATGGAAAAAGAGTGCAAACAATTTTTTTTACAAACAGATACTAAAATAACACTGCTTTCTATTGCAGAGATCTGTTAGTTTGAACACCACTTCCAGCCCGAAACTGCAAATAGTCCCTCAGCCAATGGAGGGAGTTTAGGGCAGGACTGTCTGGTTGATTGACAGAAGGGAGGAGTTTTTGCGAAACATAATGACTGTTTTCAAACAGGTTTCAGGAATACTCCCACCTTCTGTCAATCAACCAGACAGTCCTGCCCTAAACTCCCTCTATTGGCTGAGGGAGTGTTGCTGTTTCATTTTTTTACATTAGTCATATAGAAATAAATTACACACTTGAGCTAAACTAGTAGTACATTTTGTAAGTGAAAATTAAAAATGAGTACACATACCACTGTCTGTGAATATAGATAAGGTAGGGTTAGTGTGTAGTGAGTGTGTGTGTCATGGGTAGGTTTAGAGAATATAGAGTTTGTACAGTATAGAAATCAAGCGTAGCATCAGTTCTGTCAGGTCACGTAAGTCAAGCTTACATCAGCTGATCCACGTCTACATATAGGAATACGACACCTATCACTGTATTCATATATAACTCCTTCAGTATTATCAGCAGCGATGGCGTTTCTCAGGAGCGCATTACCCTCCTCCCTCCCCAGCTCCTCTCGCCAGTCAGGATTTGCCATTCTGATTCCCCTTGAATCAGACTAATTCTTGAATTATGTTGTACATTAAAATCTTGAATTAATGATATCTGCAATACATTAATGTTGGTTCTGTTCTGTTTACCCTAAGGGGGGTTATCGCTGCTCTCCCAGAACAGAACCATACCGCCAATCCTAACTATATACTAATGGTCAATCGTATTTGATGATAGTGGTCCTGACAGAAAGATTATGTCTATGGAATGTCCCCATTTAGATAGCTAAGTAAACGTGTGTGTGTGTGTGTGCATCTGGTAAACCCTACATTATGGGGACAAAATGTGTTTTTGGTCCCCATGAGGAAAACAGCGTATAAATCATACTAAGTGATGTTTTTTGAAAATGTAAAAATGCTGAAAGTTTTGTGTGATGGGTAGTTTAGGGGTAGGCATAAGCCCTATTCGCACGGGATTAGTACTATATGGGGACCTCTAGTCATTTGTAATAATTGCGGAGGTTGTCTGTGATCTTAATCCCGTGCGAATCGGCCATGTCTGTAATTTGTAAAGTAAAAATTCCCCCGCAAACGACCTACCATATTTCGCTGAACACCGATGTCCAGTGATAATATTAGTCCCGTGCGAATCGGCATCTCTGTGATTTGGCGGATCGAATATAATTTTTTAAAGGTTTTTGTTTCATGCGCGCCTTTTTATCCATTTTTCGCGAAGAATGAGGCTGCGCTGGAGTGTTTTGATAGTATTTTGGGTGCTGGGTCATATTGCTATACACCATACAGCTATACAATTTTCTGAAAGAGAAAGCTGAAAATCATCAGAAGAGCAAAAGCAAAAATAATGATTAGATGGAGATGAATGAATGACATATAGCAGCATGCGGTAAAGAACATTCTTCTGTTCATGATATCATACAGATAGACCAATAATAACGGCAAGACATTTCCAAGCAATAGCCTCGCCATCATATCCGGGAGATAAGTCAGTAAATTTGAGGATAATCACAGGCTTCGGCTATCCCGTGCGAATGCGCCACACGAAATTCAGATGTGGGGGGGTAATTTAAAAATCACACGAGGTCCCCAGATAGTACTAATCCCGTGCGAATAGGGCTTTAGTGTCTATAGCGATAGAATATACAGTTTATACTGTATAAAAATCATTATGCCTATGGAGAGTCCCCACAAAGATAGCGGACCAGACATGTGTGTGTGTGTGTGTGTGTGTGTGTGTGTGTGTGTGTGTGTGTGAGTGAGAGAGTGAGTGAGAGAGAGAGAGAGAGAGAGAGAGAGAGAGAGGGAACACGCTATCTGAAAGGACAACCATGTTAACGGGCAAGGATGGACAGGTCCTGGGGCAAGAATGCTGTTGAATGTTATTGGCCTCAATTGTCTTCCATCCTCTGCTATCACAACATCACTTGCACTCATCCAATATCCCTGCATAGTCTCCATTCACCTGCCGAGTCCCCGAGCACCTCTCTCTTTATTTCTCTCTCTCTCGATTAAACGTGAACGCGCTGGAAACTCCAGGGAGAAGGACTTCTCAAGCGTGAAATTTAACACAGAGTGTGAAACAGCTCCTGGCCGCCTATTATGAGTGTCTGACACGCCACAAGCGATAGCGGGAGGAAAAAAAGACACCAACAGGCGTGTGGCTCTCGCTGCGGACAGAAAGCGCCGCTCAATTTAACCTCCTGAAAAAATGGAGCTATTAAGATTTCTTGCGAGGAAGTCTTTTCACGCAAAACGCAGAGTGTGTAAAGGTGTGAAAAGACCCGAAAAGAAAAACGCTGCACTGAAGGGTTCATGAAAGCAAAATCTGAATTACGAATCCTTACAGCAGGATGGTGCCTCTCTATCAAAACATTATTTGTAATTGTTCCTAACCCCCCCCCCCCCCTAATAATTAAATACTAATTATTAATAATAATTTAATAAAAATGTATTACACATCCCTTAAAACATTAGATTAAGAATACTTTCGATATAGTTATATCCACTTTAAAATTCTTTAGCTGCTGCAAATACCTGACAGTATAATTCATGACACACAGAGATCAATAAAATCATCATCATAATAATTATTATACTATTATTATCATTATCATACTATCATTATTTTGTACATTTTTTATATATTATACATTTAAATTGCAAATATAAAATAGACCAAGAAAGAAATACATTAGTATTGCAACAATACTATTGTACTGTAAAATAAACAATTATATAAAATTAGTATTTAATAATAATAATAATAATTATTATTATTATTGCTTCTATTAATAACTTTTTAATTTTTAAAAAGTTATTAATAGTAGTTAAATTATACATATAGATCAATACAAATATATTACTATTCCAACAATACTTTTATATTGTAAAATAAATAAATAAATCAACAAAAAAGTATTTAATAATAATATCTTACAGAACAATAGTAAAATCACAATTATTTACGGCTGTCTAGTGGGTCATATTTCTCAGGAAGGAAAACACTGAAATCTGTATTAAGAGAAAAAAATCCCTGATATATGTTTGATGTTGGATTATGCAACACAAATCACGCAAAACACACACCCAGAAAAACACATGCATAATTACCCAATCTGTCCAGTCAACCAACACAAACCGATGATAAAAACAGGATGATTTGAAGCACCGTGGTGAGGAGCAGGTGCTGCGGCACACATCACAGCAACACCACGGATCTCTCCGAGCTCAGCCAACAATTACAGCAAAAGTAAACAGTCATTTTGTGAGGGGAAATCTGAGCATGTCTAATTAAAATGTTGTTTGTTTTGGCAGCATCTCTCCTCTGTTATTAGTGTCTGTTTATGGCAGAAGAAACAAAGACATGGAGGGAATAAACCAGATCAACTTAACTTGGCCAATAATATTCATTCACATACGCTCAGGGTCAGAGAGGGTCTGGAAACTGCTCGTGACGTGTGTGTTAGTGCAGGGGTGATACGTACACACGATGCCCTCAGGGCCACACACATGCCTCTCCATGCAGCGGTCACACTTCAGTCCGCTGGCACCGGGACGGCACCGGCACTGTCCGGAGCGCGGGTCACACACTGTGGGAAATGCACCGTACGCATCGCACTTACACTCCTCGCAGCGGCCGCCCAACACACTCGGGTCACCGTGGAAGCCAGGAGCGCACCTGAGGACACCCGAATACTGTAAATTACTGCTTGACATTAAGCACTGCAGAAGGCCGTGAGAAAGGCATGCTTATTTGTTTGAACACATTGTTGACAGATTCAGCCATGTAAGTAAGGAGTTGTTTCACAGCCTTAGGAGAACTGGCTTCACCTTTCACAGTGTTTGCCCTCGTAGCCGTCGGGACAGGCGGTGCAGCGGTAGCCATCATAGCCCTCCCTCTCACAGGTGCCACTGAAGCTGAGGAAGAGCGGGACACACTTATCACAGATAAGGTGTGAGTGTGTGTGAGTTTGTGTGAGTGTGTGTGAGTGTGTGTGTGAGTTTGTGTGTGTGTGTGTGTGTGTGTTAGAACTGCACTGGACTGTTTTAGGGTGAGTGTGAGTGTGAGTGTGAGTGTGTGTGAGTGTGTGTGTGTGTGTGTGTGTGTGTGTGTGTGTGTGTGTGTGCATCTCATACTTGTTCTCAGGGTTGAGCAGTGGGCAGTGTGTGTGTGTGTGTGTGTGTGTGTCTCATACTTGTTCTCAGGGTTGAGCAGTGGACAGTGTGTGTGTGTGTGTGTGTGTGTGTGTGTGTGTGCATCTCATACTTGTTCTCAGGGTTGAGCAGTGGACAGTGTGTGTGTGTGTGTGTGTGTGTGTCTCATACTTGTTCTCAGGGTTGAGCAGTGGACAGTGTGTGTGTGTGTGTGTGTGTGTGTATGTGTGCATCTCATACTTGTTCTCAGGGTTGAGCAGTGGGCAGTGTGTGTGTGTGTGTGTGTGTGCATCTCATACTTGTTCTCAGGGTTGAGCAGTGGACAGTGTGTGTGTGTGTGTGTGTGTGTGTGTGTGTGCATCTCATACTTGTTCTCAGGGTTGAGCAGTGGACAGGCACAGGGTTTGCAGTCATCAGGAAAGCCCCTCACATCCCCATAAAACCCTGCAGCACATCGCTCACATCGATCTCCTTCTGTGTGATGCTGACAATCCTAGAAAGAACAAAACACTATTAATAACATGTAATAATACTGTTATAACTAAGGCTGCTGATTTGAACCATTTAGTATGAAGAAAAGAAAATCATAATAAACACATACTAAAATTCCATAATAGGAAATGCATGTTATAATAACAAAATAGTTTTTTAAGTTTAATGACCGGTAACTTGACACACTGCTTCATTTGCTCACCACAATAATGCATGCTAATGTCTGTGTGTTGGGGACATTTCTTAGCACATATTAATATATGCAATTAACTGAATCCAATTAAAATTGTTACCTGATTGACAGCTCTAAGTATAGCATATAATCACGTAGGTGAAACTTGTAAAAAGATGCGTAAAGTTGCATCAAGACCACAGTTTCATTTAATTACAGAGCGAATTAATACAAATACAGCCTGTATATAAGCACATGAAAACATTCACACAAAAATCTCCCCCTCAATCTAATTATAAATACATTAAAACATGACAAACACAACATAAATTTGCCCGAGTACAAAGATCTGCATTTCTTAAGTCTCACAGCAGGAATGAGCAGAAAAAGCAGAGTGAGGAAGAAGTGTGGAGAGGAGTGGCAGCTTTCAGAGAGAGAGAGAGAGTGAGAGAGAGAGAGTAATCAGACTGCTGAAGCTGCGCTTTACTGGTCCGTGTCGCTCGGAAACTTTCATTAACTTCCTGTGTACCTCAATTACTCAAATTACCCCCCCTACACACTCGTTTACCATTTTCAATTTGCGAAAACCCGTAAAATGCAAATGATATTGCTATTAGCATGCATGCGACTGAACGCAGAGGGCTGGCTGTTTACTGCACTGGACTGAGTGTGTGTGTGTGTGTGTGTGTGTGTGTGTGTGTTAGAACTGCACTGGACTGTTTTAGTGTGAGTGTGAGTGTGTGTGAGTGTGAGTGAGTGTGTGTGAGTGAGAGTGAGTGTGTGTGTTAGAACTGCACTGAACTGTTTTAGTGTGAGTGTGAGTGTGTGTGCGTGTGTGTGAGTGTGTGTGTTAGAACTGCACTGAACTGTTTTAGTGTGAGTGTGAGTGTGAGTGTGAGTGTGAGTGTGTGTGTGTGTGTGTTAGAACTGCACTGGACTGTTTTAGTGTGAGTGTGAGTGTGAGTGTGTGTGAGTGTGTGTGTTAGAACTGCACTGAACTGTTTTAGTGTGAGTGTGAGTGTGTGTGAGTGTGTGTGTGTTAGAACTGCACTGAACTGTTTTAGTGTGAGTGTGAGTGTGTGTGAGTGTGTGTGTGTGTTAGAACTGCACTGGACTGTTTTAGTGTGAGTGTGTGAGTGTGAATGAGTGTGTGTGTGTGTGTGTGTGTGAGAGTGTGTGTGTGTGTGTGTGTGTGTGTGTGTGTGTGTGAGAGAGAGAACTGCACTGGACTGTGTGTGTGTGTGTGTGTTGTGTAAGTGAATAATAAGTGTCTGTAATAAAATAAAAAGTTTTCAATACAATAATATAAGCCCAAACATGAGTACTTGAATATATTTGAATTGGATGTCTGTACTTTTACTCCGTCCACCGCAGAAAAGGTGGCTCTGTCTAGCCTGGGAAAACCCAGACGAACTTACGGCAAATTTGAGATTTGCTCTGCAAGTCAGTCAGGCCAAGAGCCATTCAAGCCCATTTCCAATCTTTCCAAATCAAGGCACCAATCACAGATTGAGGCGGGCTTTACACGATGACGATCGCTCTGATTGGTTTTAGGTCTATCCAATTGCTCCCGGAGGCATTTGAGCGAATCCGTTGGTGACGCCCCTTTGGAAATGGGCTGTGAATGATCCTTCCCCAGACCCACTCTCAGTTACGGAGAAGGGTCTGGAGTCAACCAGGCGAGGTTCTGCCAGTGTTTTGTCATTGTTTGGCTCTCAAGTCAGGCCGGTTCTGAGAGCCCAAAACTGGCTCCAGCACCATTTAGTTGGAAAATGGCCATTGTATAACTTCATCTGTGCTGGTTATTGATATTGTTCCTGCTATATTCATCTCTCCAGCAGTGTGGTGTCAGTTTGGTGAGGGCTGTACCTGGCAGACGGCGGTTTCGGGATCACACGAGTCGCTGTGTTCATGGCACTGGCACCGAACACAGCTCCCGAAGCCGGCTCTGGACGCGGCTCCACCAGTGTGTGCTGAGAGCCTGTAGAATCCGGCCGCACACTCCTGCGCGAGACATCACACACACGGTTAATCACACACACACATATACAAGATTTAGCAACTAACTGCATGATGATGATCCACTGAGCTGGTAAACATAAAGTCATGATGTGAAGTGCCTGTGCACTTTTTAGTACACTTTCAGCTCAAGCTCATAGTTTTGTTAGGATTGTTGTGGCAAAAATTCTTATCAAACAACATCACTGCGTAAGAGACACTTAGAGTCAAATTAGTAAAAAGAGAAGTATTTATTCTTGCAAGAACAAACAGGTTCAGTCCAGTACACAGATACCCCTTTTCCACCAAGGCAGAGCTGGTGCTGGAGCCTAGTTTCAAATCGGTTCTTTGGTTTTCGACCACCAAAGCACCAGCTCCGAACCAGTAAAAGTGGTTCTTAAGTAGCACCAAATCATTGCTGGTCTAGAAGTAAGAACCGCTTACGTCAGCGGCTGGGGGCTTTGAAAGCTCGTCAGTCGAACCAACTCCGAACCGGCAATAGCACTAGCTCTGAACTAGCACCTGGTTCTTGCTGGTGGAAAAGGGGTAAGAGTTACCCGTGCAAAGGAGTGTCACACAGAACACAGACCAGAGCAATCTTTATACTGTTCTTTCCAAGTAGTGTTGTTTTTGGCGGCCTGTTTTAATTTTAGTTTTAGTCTAGTCTTTGTGTCAAGTTGTCATTTTAGTTTTTGTTAGTTTTAGTCACGTTCATACTCTTTTTAGTCTAGTCTAGTTTTAGTCGACGAAAACTGATGACATTTTTGTCTAGTTTTAGTCGACGAAAACTGATGACATTTAGTCTAGTTTTAGTCATTGAAAATTTTTAGTCTAGTTTTAGTCATTGAAAATTTTTTGTCTAGTTTTAGTCATTGAAAATTTTATTTTATTATTTTATTTAAAAAAATGTGTTGTCTCTTTTAAGTAGTAAAGCAATTCTATTTAGCCCAGTCAATATAGCATTTCAAACAAGGTTATCTTATTAAGTTGGCTTGGAAAAGCCAACTTACTGAAATCCTATTTAAACTTATTATTAAGTTGGCTTGAGAAAGCCAACTTACTGAAATCCTATTTAAACTTATTATTATTAAGTTGGCTTGAGAAAGCCAACTTACTGAAATCCTATTTAAACTTATTATTATTATTATTATTCTTCTGACTCTAAAATTTAAACTCTAACTCGTCCTAGAGCTTTAACTCTACAAACTCCAAACTCGGGTCAGACCTTCAAACTGTTCTGACTTAGTGTGCTATATCTTTTCAGACTGATTTGACTTTCAGATTTCTTAAAAATTAATATTAAAAATCATAAAAATCCCATTGACTTTCATTGTAACAGTTCAAAATGAGCCAAGACTACGGTGGCCCAGTAGTCTACACCAAATAAACTCAAATCTAAATTCCCTAAAGCCTTGGACTCAATTAAACTCCCATTCTATATGTACTTATGAACTCTATCTATCTATCTATCTATCTATCTATCTATCTATCTATCTATCTATCTATCTATCTATCTATCTATCTATCTCTTTCTAACTTATCTATCTATCTATCTATCTATCTATCTATCTATCTATCTATCTATCTGATCTTTCTTCCTTTCTAACTAATCTATCTTTCTTCCTTTCTAACTAATCTATCTTTCTTTCTTTCTAACTAATCTCTTTATTTCTAAACTAATCTATCTTTCTTTCTTTCTAACTAATCTTTCTTTCTAACTAATATTTCCTTCTAACTAATCTATCTTTCTTTCTTTCTAACTAATCTATCTATGTTTCTTTCTAACTAATCTATCTATCTTTCTTTCTAACTAATCTATCTATCTTTCTTTCTAACTAATCTCTTTCTTTCTAACTAATCTCTTTCTTTCTTTCTAACTAATCTCTTTCTTTCTAACTAATCTATCTTTTTTTCTTTCTAACTAATCTATCTTTCTTTCTTTCTAACTAATCTATCTTTCTTTCTTTCTAACTAATCTATCTTTCTTTCTTTCTAACTAATCTATCTTTCTTTCTAACTAATCTATCTTTCTTTCTTATCTATCTATCTATCTATCTATCTATCTATCTATCTATCTATCTATCTATCTATCTATCTATCTATCTATCTTTCTTTCTTTCTAACTAATCTATCTATATATCTTTATTTCTAACTAATCTATCTTTCTTTCTTATCTATCTATCTATCTATCTATCTATCTATCTATCTATCTATCTATCTATCTATCTATCTATCTTTCTTTCTTTCTTTCTTTCTTTCTAACTAATCTATCTTTCTTTATTTCTTTCAAACTAATCTATCTTTCTTTCTTTCTAACTAATCTATCTTTCTTTCTTTCTAACTAATATTTCCTTCTAACTAATCTATCTTTCTTTCTTTCTAACTAATCTATCTATGTTTCTTTCTAACTAATCTCTTTCTTTCTAACTAATCTATCTATCTTTCTTTCTAACTAATCTATCTTTCTTTATTTCTTTCAAACTAATCTATCTTTTTTCTTTCTAACTAATCTATCTTTCTTTCTTTCTAACTAATCTATCTTTCTTTCTTTCTAACTAATCTATCTTTATTTCTTTATTTCTTTCTAACTAATCTATCTTTTTTTCTTTCTAACTAATCTATCTTTCTTTATTTCTTTCAAACTAATCTATCTTTATTTCTTTATTTCTTTCTAACTAATCTATCTATGTTTCTTTCTAACTAATCTATCTTTCTTTCTAACTAATCTATCTATGTTTCTTTCTAAATAATCTATCTATCTTTCTTTCTAACTAATCTCTTTCTTTCTAACTAATCTATCTATCTTTCTTTCTAACTAATCTCTTTCTTTCTAACTAATCTCTTTCTTTCTTTCTAACTAATCTCTTTCTTTCTAACTAATCTATCTTTCTTTCTTTCTAACTACTCTATCTTTCTTTCATTCTAACTAATCTATCTTTCTTTCTAACTAATCTATCTATCTTTCTTTCTAACTAATCTATCTTTCTTTCTTTCTTTCTTGCTAATCTTTTTTCTTTCTTTCTTTCTTACTAATCTATCTTTCTTTCTTTCTTACTAATCTTTTTCTTTCTTTCTTTCTTACTAATCTATCTTTCTTTCTTTCTTACTAATCTATCTTTCTTTCATTCTTACTAATCTTTTTTTCTTTCTTTCTTTCTTACTAATCTATCTTTCTTTCTTTCTTACTAATCTATCTTTCTTTCATTCTTACTAATCTTTTTTTCTTTCTTTCTGTCTTACTAATCTATCTTTCTTTCTTTCTTACTAATCTTTTTTTCTATCTTTCTTTCTTACTAATCTATCTTTCTTTCTTACTAATCTTTTTTTCTTTCTTTCTTTCTAACTAATCTATCTTTCTTTCTTTCTTACTAATCTTGTTTTCTTTCTTTCTTTCTTACTAATCTTTTTTTCTTTCTTTCTTACTAATCTTTTTTCTTTCTTTCTTTCTAACTAATCTATCTTTCTTTCTTACTAATCTATCTTTCTTTCTTTCTTACTAATCTTTTTTTTCTTTCTTTCTAACTAATCTATCTTTCTTTCTTTCTTGCTAATCTTTTTTTCTTTCTTTCTTTCTTACTAATCTATCTTTCTTTCTTTCTAATCTTTTTTCTTTCTTTCTTACTAATCTATCTTTCTTTCTTACTAATCTTTTTTTCTTTCTTTCTTACTAATCTTTTTTCTTTCTTTCTAACTAATCTATCTTTCTTTCTTACTAATCTTTTTTTCTTTCTTTCTTTCTTTCTTACTAATCTTTTTTTCTTTCTTTCTTTCTTTCTAACTAATCTTTTTTTTCTTTCTTTCTAACTAATCTATCTTTCTTTCTTTCTTTCTTGCTAATCTTTTTTCTTTCTTTCTTTCTTACTAATCTATCCTTCTTTCTTTCTTACTAATCTTTTTTTCTTTCTTTCTTACTAATCTATCTTTCTTTCTTTCTTACTAATCTTTTTTTCTTTCTTTCTTACTAATCTTTTTTCTTTCTTTCTAACTAATCTATCTTTCTTTCTTACTAATCTTTTTTTCTTTCTTTCTTTCTTTCTTACTAATCTTTTTTTTCTTTCTTTCTAACTAATCTATCTTTCTTTCTTTCTTTCTTGCTAATCTTTTTTCTTTCTTTCTTACTAATCTTTTTTCTTTCTTTCTTTTTAACTAATCTATCTTTCTTTCTTACTAATCTTTTTTTCTTTCTTTCTTTCTTACTAATCTTTTTTTTCTTTCTTTCTAACTAATCTATCTTTCTTTCTTTCTTGCTAATCTTTTTTTCTTTCTTTCTTTCTTACTAATCTATCTTTCTTTCTTACTAATCTTTTTTTCTTTCTTTCTTACTAATCTTTTTTTCTTTCTTTCTTTCTTTCTTACTAATCTTTTTTTTCTTTCTTTCTAACTAATCTATCTTTCTTTCTTTCTTTCTTGCTAATCTTTTTTTCTTTCTTTCTTTCTAACTAATCTATCTTTCTTTCTTTCTTACTAATCTTTTTTTCTTTCTTTCTTACTAATCTTTTTTCTTTCTTTCTAACTAATCTATCTTTCTTTCTTACTAATCTTTTTTTCTTTCTTTCTTTCTTACTAATCTTTTTTTTCTTTCTTTCTAACTAATCTATCTTTCTTTCTTACTAATCTTTTTTTCTTTCTTTCTTTCTTTCTTACTAATCTTTTTTTTCTTTCTTTCTAACTAATCTATCTTTCTTTCTTTCTTTCTTGCTAATCTTTTTTTCTTTCTTTCTTTCTTACTAATCTATCTTTCTTTCTTTCTTACTAATCTTTTTTTCTTTCTTTCTTACTAATCTTTTTTCTTTCTTTCTTTCTAACTAATCTATCTTTCTTTCTTACTAATCTTTCTTTCTTTCTTACTAATCTTTTTTCTTTCTTTCTAACTAATCTATCTTTCTTTCTTTCTTACTAATCTTTTTCTTTCTTTCTTTCTTACTAATCTATCTTTCTTTCTTACTAATCTATCTTTCTTTCTTTCTAACTAATCTATCTTTCTTTCTTTCTTACTAATCTATCTTTCTTTCTTACTAATCTTTTTTCTCTCTGTCTAACTAATCTATCTATCTTTCTTACTAATCAATCTTTCTCTTACTAATCTATCTTTTTTTCTTTCTTACTAATCTATCTTTCTTTCCTTCTTTCTTTCTAACTAATCTATCTTTCTTTCTTACTAATCTTTTTTTATTTTTTTATTTCTAACTAATCTATCTTTCTTTCTCTTTCTTACTAATCTATCTTTCTTTCTTTCTTACTATTTTTTTCTTTCTTTCTTTCTTACTAATCTATCTTTCTTTCTTTCTTACTAATCTATCTTTCTTTCTTTCTAACTAATCTATCTTTCTTTCTTACTAATCTTTTTTTATTTTTTTATTTCTAACTAATCTATCTTTCTTTCTTTCTTTCTTTCTAACTAATCTATCTTTCTTTCTTTCTTACTAATCTTTTTTTTATCTTTCTTTCTAACTAATCTATCTTTCTTTCTTTCTTACTGAACTATAAACTAATTAAACTTTAAACTAATTTAAACTTTAAACTTCTTCAAACTTATTGGTCCAAACTTTCACAAGCCAACTTAAAGTTTGTCTCGACGAACTTTTTCTAGTTATTATTATTCTTCTGACTCTAAAATTTAAACTCTAACTCGTCCTAGAGCTTTAACTCTACAAACTCCAAACTCGGGTCAGACCTTCAAACTGTTCTGACTTAGTGTGCTATATCTTTTCAGACTGATTTGACTTTCAGATTTCTTAAAAATTAATATTAAAAATCATAAAAATCCCATTGACTTTCATTGTAACAGTTCAAAATGAGCCAAGACTACGGTGGCCCAGTAGTCTACACCAAATAAACTCAAATCTAAATTCCCTAAAGCCTTGGACTCAATTAAACTCCCATTCTATATGTACTTATGAACTCTATCTATCTATCTATCTATCTATCTATCTATCTATCTATCTATCTATCTATCTATCTATCTATCTATCTATCTATCTCTTTCTAACTTATCTATCTATCTATCTATCTATCTATCTATCTATCTATCTATCTATCTATCTGATCTTTCTTCCTTTCTAACTAATCTATCTTTCTTCCTTTCTAACTAATCTATCTTTCTTTCTTTCTAACTAATCTCTTTATTTCTAAACTAATCTATCTTTCTTTCTTTCTAACTAATCTTTCTTTCTAACTAATATTTCCTTCTAACTAATCTATCTTTCTTTCTTTCTAACTAATCTATCTATGTTTCTTTCTAACTAATCTATCTATCTTTCTTTCTAACTAATCTATCTATCTTTCTTTCTAACTAATCTCTTTCTTTCTAACTAATCTCTTTCTTTCTTTCTAACTAATCTCTTTCTTTCTAACTAATCTATCTTTTTTTCTTTCTAACTAATCTATCTTTCTTTCTTTCTAACTAATCTATCTTTCTTTCTTTCTAACTAATCTATCTTTCTTTCTTTCTAACTAATCTATCTTTCTTTCTAACTAATCTATCTTTCTTTCTTATCTATCTATCTATCTATCTATCTATCTATCTATCTATCTATCTATCTATCTATCTATCTATCTATCTATCTATCTATCTATCTTTCTTTCTTTCTAACTAATCTATCTATATATCTTTATTTCTAACTAATCTATCTTTCTTTCTTATCTATCTATCTATCTATCTATCTATCTATCTATCTATCTATCTATCTATCTATCTATCTATCTATCTTTCTTTCTTTCTTTCTTTCTTTCTAACTAATCTATCTTTCTTTATTTCTTTCAAACTAATCTATCTTTCTTTCTTTCTAACTAATCTATCTTTCTTTCTTTCTAACTAATATTTCCTTCTAACTAATCTATCTTTCTTTCTTTCTAACTAATCTATCTATGTTTCTTTCTAACTAATCTCTTTCTTTCTAACTAATCTATCTATCTTTCTTTCTAACTAATCTATCTTTCTTTATTTCTTTCAAACTAATCTATCTTTTTTCTTTCTAACTAATCTATCTTTCTTTCTTTCTAACTAATCTATCTTTCTTTCTTTCTAACTAATCTATCTTTATTTCTTTATTTCTTTCTAACTAATCTATCTTTTTTTCTTTCTAACTAATCTATCTTTCTTTATTTCTTTCAAACTAATCTATCTTTATTTCTTTATTTCTTTCTAACTAATCTATCTATGTTTCTTTCTAACTAATCTATCTTTCTTTCTAACTAATCTATCTATGTTTCTTTCTAAATAATCTATCTATCTTTCTTTCTAACTAATCTCTTTCTTTCTAACTAATCTATCTATCTTTCTTTCTAACTAATCTCTTTCTTTCTAACTAATCTCTTTCTTTCTTTCTAACTAATCTCTTTCTTTCTAACTAATCTATCTTTCTTTCTTTCTAACTACTCTATCTTTCTTTCATTCTAACTAATCTATCTTTCTTTCTAACTAATCTATCTATCTTTCTTTCTAACTAATCTATCTTTCTTTCTTTCTTTCTTGCTAATCTTTTTTCTTTCTTTCTTTCTTACTAATCTATCTTTCTTTCTTTCTTACTAATCTTTTTCTTTCTTTCTTTCTTACTAATCTATCTTTCTTTCTTTCTTACTAATCTATCTTTCTTTCATTCTTACTAATCTTTTTTTCTTTCTTTCTTTCTTACTAATCTATCTTTCTTTCTTTCTTACTAATCTATCTTTCTTTCATTCTTACTAATCTTTTTTTCTTTCTTTCTGTCTTACTAATCTATCTTTCTTTCTTTCTTACTAATCTTTTTTTCTATCTTTCTTTCTTACTAATCTATCTTTCTTTCTTACTAATCTTTTTTTCTTTCTTTCTTTCTAACTAATCTATCTTTCTTTCTTTCTTACTAATCTTGTTTTCTTTCTTTCTTTCTTACTAATCTTTTTTTCTTTCTTTCTTACTAATCTTTTTTCTTTCTTTCTTTCTAACTAATCTATCTTTCTTTCTTACTAATCTATCTTTCTTTCTTTCTTACTAATCTTTTTTTTCTTTCTTTCTAACTAATCTATCTTTCTTTCTTTCTTGCTAATCTTTTTTTCTTTCTTTCTTTCTTACTAATCTATCTTTCTTTCTTTCTAATCTTTTTTCTTTCTTTCTTACTAATCTATCTTTCTTTCTTACTAATCTTTTTTTCTTTCTTTCTTACTAATCTTTTTTCTTTCTTTCTAACTAATCTATCTTTCTTTCTTACTAATCTTTTTTTCTTTCTTTCTTTCTTTCTTACTAATCTTTTTTTCTTTCTTTCTTTCTTTCTAACTAATCTTTTTTTTCTTTCTTTCTAACTAATCTATCTTTCTTTCTTTCTTTCTTGCTAATCTTTTTTCTTTCTTTCTTTCTTACTAATCTATCCTTCTTTCTTTCTTACTAATCTTTTTTTCTTTCTTTCTTACTAATCTATCTTTCTTTCTTTCTTACTAATCTTTTTTTCTTTCTTTCTTACTAATCTTTTTTCTTTCTTTCTAACTAATCTATCTTTCTTTCTTACTAATCTTTTTTTCTTTCTTTCTTTCTTTCTTACTAATCTTTTTTTTCTTTCTTTCTAACTAATCTATCTTTCTTTCTTTCTTTCTTGCTAATCTTTTTTCTTTCTTTCTTACTAATCTTTTTTCTTTCTTTCTTTTTAACTAATCTATCTTTCTTTCTTACTAATCTTTTTTTCTTTCTTTCTTTCTTACTAATCTTTTTTTTCTTTCTTTCTAACTAATCTATCTTTCTTTCTTTCTTGCTAATCTTTTTTTCTTTCTTTCTTTCTTACTAATCTATCTTTCTTTCTTACTAATCTTTTTTTCTTTCTTTCTTACTAATCTTTTTTTCTTTCTTTCTTTCTTTCTTACTAATCTTTTTTTTCTTTCTTTCTAACTAATCTATCTTTCTTTCTTTCTTTCTTGCTAATCTTTTTTTCTTTCTTTCTTTCTAACTAATCTATCTTTCTTTCTTTCTTACTAATCTTTTTTTCTTTCTTTCTTACTAATCTTTTTTCTTTCTTTCTAACTAATCTATCTTTCTTTCTTACTAATCTTTTTTTCTTTCTTTCTTTCTTACTAATCTTTTTTTTCTTTCTTTCTAACTAATCTATCTTTCTTTCTTACTAATCTTTTTTTCTTTCTTTCTTTCTTTCTTACTAATCTTTTTTTTCTTTCTTTCTAACTAATCTATCTTTCTTTCTTTCTTTCTTGCTAATCTTTTTTTCTTTCTTTCTTTCTTACTAATCTATCTTTCTTTCTTTCTTACTAATCTTTTTTTCTTTCTTTCTTACTAATCTTTTTTCTTTCTTTCTTTCTAACTAATCTATCTTTCTTTCTTACTAATCTTTCTTTCTTTCTTACTAATCTTTTTTCTTTCTTTCTAACTAATCTATCTTTCTTTCTTTCTTACTAATCTTTTTCTTTCTTTCTTTCTTACTAATCTATCTTTCTTTCTTACTAATCTATCTTTCTTTCTTTCTAACTAATCTATCTTTCTTTCTTTCTTACTAATCTATCTTTCTTTCTTACTAATCTTTTTTCTCTCTGTCTAACTAATCTATCTATCTTTCTTACTAATCAATCTTTCTCTTACTAATCTATCTTTTTTTCTTTCTTACTAATCTATCTTTCTTTCCTTCTTTCTTTCTAACTAATCTATCTTTCTTTCTTACTAATCTTTTTTTATTTTTTTATTTCTAACTAATCTATCTTTCTTTCTCTTTCTTACTAATCTATCTTTCTTTCTTTCTTACTATTTTTTTCTTTCTTTCTTTCTTACTAATCTATCTTTCTTTCTTTCTTACTAATCTATCTTTCTTTCTTTCTAACTAATCTATCTTTCTTTCTTACTAATCTTTTTTTATTTTTTTATTTCTAACTAATCTATCTTTCTTTCTTTCTTTCTTTCTAACTAATCTATCTTTCTTTCTTTCTTACTAATCTTTTTTTTATCTTTCTTTCTAACTAATCTATCTTTCTTTCTTTCTTACTGAACTATAAACTAATTAAACTTTAAACTAATTTAAACTTTAAACTTCTTCAAACTTATTGGTCCAAACTTTCACAAGCCAACTTAAAGTTTGTCTCGACGAACTTTTTCTAGTTATTCTTCTTCTTCTTATTTTTCTTACCCAAAAAATTCTGACTCTAACTCGTCCTAGAGCTTTAACTCTACAAACTCCAAACTCGGGTCAGACCTTCAGACTGTTCTGACTCGGTGTGCTATATCTTTTCAAACTGATTTGACTTTCAGATTTCTTAAAAATTAATATTAAAAATCATAAAAATCCCATTGACTTTCATTGCAACAGTTCAAATTGAGCCAAGACTACGGTGGCCCAGCAGTGGACACCAAATAAACTCAAATCTAAACTCCCTGAAGCCCTAGATTCAATTAAACTACCATTCTATATGTACTAATGAACTTTATCTATCAATCTATCTATCTATCTATCTATCTATCTATCTATCTATCTATCTATCTATCTATCTATCTATCTATCTATCTTTCTAACTTATCTTTCTTTCTTTCTAACTAATCTTTCTTTCTTTCTACCTAATCTTTCTTTATTTCTTTCTTTCTTACTAATCTATCTTTCTTTCAAACTAATCTTTCTTTCTTTCAAACTAATCTTTCTTTCTTTCTAACTAATATTTCTTTCTTGCTAACTGATCTATCTTTCTTTCTTTCTAACTAATCTTTCTTTCTTTCTAACTAATCTATCTTTCTTCTTTCTAACTAATCTATCTTTCTTTCTAACTAATCTACCTTACTTTCTTTCTAACTAATCTATCTTTCTTTCTAACTAATCTATCTATCTTTCTTTCTTTCTAACTACTCTATCTTTCTTTCATTCTAACTTTTCTTTCTTTCTAACTAATCTATCTATCTTTCTAACTAATCTCTTTCTTTCTAACCAATCTTTCATTATTTCTTTCTTACTTTCTTTTATTCTTTCTTTCTAACTAATCTATCTTTTTTCTTTCTAACTAATCTTTCTTTCTTTCTAACTAATCTATCTATCTTTCTTTCTTTCTAACTAATCTATCTATCTTTCTTTCATTCTAACTAATCTTTTCTTTCTTTCTAACTAATCTCTATCTTTCAAACTAATCTATCTTTCTTTCTAACCAATTTTTCTTTCTTTCTTTCTTTCTTTCTTTTTTTCTTTCTAACTAATCTATCTATCTTTCTTTCTAACTAATCTTTCTTTCTTTCTAACTAATCTTTCTTTCTAACTAATCTATCTTTCTTTCTTTCTAAATAATCTATCTTTCTTTCTAACTAATCTATCTATCTATCTTTCTTTCTAACTAATCTATCTATCTTTCTTTCTAACTACTTTATCTTTATTTCTAACTAATCTATCGTTCTTTATTCCTTTCTTTCTTTCTTACTAATCTATCTTTCTTTCTTTCTAACCAATCTATCATTCTTTCTTTCTTTCTAACTAATCTTTCTTTCTTTCTAACTAATCTATCTATCTTTCTTTCTAACTAATCTATCTTTCTTTCTTTCTAACTAATATATCTTTCTTTCTTTCTAACTAATCTATCTTTCTTTCTTTCTAACTAATCTATCTATCTATCTATCTTTCTTTCTAACTAATCTATCTCTTTCTTTCTAACTAATCTATCTTTCTTTCTTTCTTTCTTTCTTTCTTTCTTTCTTTCTTTCTTTCTAACTAATCTATGTTTCTTTCTTTCTAACTAATCCATCTTTCTTTATATCTTTCTTACTAACTAATCTATCTTTCTTTCTAACCAATCTTTCTTTCTTTCTTTCTTTTTTCATTCTTTCTAACTAATCTATCTTTCTTTCTTTCTAACTAATCTATCTTTCTTTCTAACTAATCTATCTATCTTTCTTTCTAACTAATCTATCTTTCTTTCTTTCTAACTAATCTATCTATCTATCTATCTTTCTAACTAATCTATCTTTCTAACTAATCTATCTTTCTTTCTAACTAATCTATCTATCTTTCTTTTTAACTAATCTATCTTTCTTTCTTTCTAACTAATCTATCTATCTATCTATCTTTCTAACTAATCTATCTTTCTTTCTAACTAATATATCTTTCTTTCTTTCTAACTAACTAATCTTTCTTTCTTTCTAACTAATCTATCTTTCTTTCTTTCTTTCTAACTAATCTATGTTTCTTTCTTTCTAACTAATCTATCTTTCTTTCTATCTTTCTAACTAATCTATCTTTCTTTCTAACCAATCTTTCTTTCTTTCTTTCTTACTTTCTTTCTTTCTAACTAATCTATCTTTTTTCTTTCTAACTAATCTATCTATCTTTCTTTCTAACTAATCTTTCTTTCTTTCTAACCAATCTATCTTTCTTTCTTTCTAACTAATCTTTCTTTCTTTCTTTCTAACTTATCTATCTATCTTTCTAACTAATCTATCTTTCTTTCTTTCTAACTAATCTATCTTTCTTTCTAACTAATCTATCTTACTTTCTAACTAATTTATATTTCTTTCTTTCTAACTAATCTATCTTTCTTTTTTTCTAACTAATCTATCTTTTTTCTTTCTAACTAATCTATCTATCTTTCTTTCTAACTAATCTTTCTTTCTTTCTAACCAATCTATCTTTCTTTCTTTCTAACTAATCTTTCTTTCTTTCTTTCTAACTTATCTATCTATCTTTCTAACTAATCTATCTATCTTTCTTTCTAACTAATCTATCTTTCTTTCTAACTAATCTATCTTACTTTCTAACTAATCTATCTTTCTTTCTAACTAATCTATCTTTCTTTCTTTCTAATCTATCTTTCTTTCTTTCTAACTAATCTATCTTACTTTCTTTCTTTCTTTTTAATTAACTTTCTTTCTTTCTTTCTAACTAATCTATCTTTCTTTCTTTCTAACTGATCTATCTTTCTTTTTCTTTCTAACTAATCTATCTTTCTTTCTTTCTAACTAATCTTTCTTTCTTTCTTACTAATCTATCTTTCTTTCTTTCTTTCTAACTAATCTATCTTTCTTTCTTACTAATATTTTTTTCTTTCTTTCTTTCTAACTAATCTATCTTTCTAACTAATCTTTCTTTCTTTCTTTCTTTTTAATTAACTTTCTTTCTTTCTTTCTTTCTAACCAATCTATCTTTCTTTCTTTCTAACTAATCTATCTTTCTTTTTCTTTGTAACTAATCTATCTTTCTTTCTTTCTAACTAATCTTTCTTTCTTTCTTACTAATCTTTTTTTCTTTCTTTCTTTCTAACTAATCTATCTATCTTTCTTTCTTTTTAATTAACTTTATTTATTTCTTTCTAACTAATCTATCTTTCTTTCTAACTAATCTATCTTTCTTTTTCTTTCTAACTAATCTATCTTTCTTTCTAACTAATCTATCTTTCTTTTTCTTTCTAACTAATCTATCTATCTATCTATCTTTCTAACTAATCTATCTTTCTTTCTAACTAATATATCTTTCTTTCTTTCTAACTAACTAATCTTTCTTTCTTTCTAACTAATCTATCTTTCTTTCTTTCTTTCTAACTAATCTATGTTTCTTTCTTTCTAACTAATCTATCTTTCTTTCTATCTTTCTAACTAATCTATCTTTCTTTCTAACCAATCTTTCTTTCTTTCTTTCTTACTTTCTTTCTTTCTAACTAATCTATCTTTTTTCTTTCTAACTAATCTATCTATCTTTCTTTCTAACTAATCTTTCTTTCTTTCTAACCAATCTATCTTTCTTTCTTTCTAACTAATCTTTCTTTCTTTCTTTCTAACTTATCTATCTATCTTTCTAACTAATCTATCTTTCTTTCTTTCTAACTAATCTATCTTTCTTTCTAACTAATCTATCTTACTTTCTAACTAATTTATATTTCTTTCTTTCTAACTAATCTATCTTTCTTTTTTTCTAACTAATCTATCTTTTTTCTTTCTAACTAATCTATCTATCTTTCTTTCTAACTAATCTTTCTTTCTTTCTAACCAATCTATCTTTCTTTCTTTCTAACTAATCTTTCTTTCTTTCTTTCTAACTTATCTATCTATCTTTCTAACTAATCTATCTTTCTTTCTTTCTAACTAATCTATCTTTCTTTCTAACTAATCTATCTTACTTTCTAACTAATCTATCTTTCTTTCTAACTAATCTATCTTTCTTTCTTTCTAATCTATCTTTCTTTCTTTCTAACTAATCTATCTTACTTTCTAACTAATCTATCTTTCTTTCTAACTAATCTATCTTACTTTCTTTCTTTCTTTTTAATTAACTTTCTTTCTTTCTTTCTAACTAATCTATCTTTCTTTCTTTCTAACTGATCTATCTTTCTTTTTCTTTCTAACTAATCTATCTTTCTTTCTTTCTAACTAATCTTTCTTTCTTTCTTACTAATCTATCTTTCTTTCTTTCTTTCTAACTAATCTATCTTTCTTTCTTACTAATATTTTTTTCTTTCTTTCTTTCTAACTAATCTATCTTTCTAACTAATCTTTCTTTCTTTCTTTCATTTTAATTAACTTTCTTTCTTTCTTTCTTTCTAACCAATCTATCTTTCTTTCTTTCTAACTAATCTATCTTTCTTTTTCTTTGTAACTAATCTATCTTTCTTTCTTTCTAACTAATCTTTCTTTCTTTCTTACTAATCTTTTTTTCTTTCTTTCTTTCTAACTAATCTATCTATCTTTCTTTCTTTTTAATTAACTTTATTTATTTCTTTCTAATTAATCTATCTTTCTTTCTAACTAATCTATCTTTCTTTTTCTTTCTAACTAATCTATCTTTCTTTCTTTCTTTCTAACTAATCTATCTTTCTCACTAATCTCTTTCTTCCTTTCTTTCTTACTAATCTATCTTTCTTTCCTTTTTTCTTTCTAACTAATCTATCTTTCTTTCTTTCTTACTAATCTTTTTTTCTTTCTTTCTAACTAATCCATCTTTCTTTCTCTCTAACTAATCTATCTTTCTTTCTCACTAATCTTTTTTCTTTCTTTCTTTCTAACTAATCTATCTATCTCACTAATCTATATTTCTTCCTTTCTTTCTTACTAATCTATCTTTCTTTCCTTTTTTCTTTCTAACTAATCTATCTTTCTTTCTTTCTTTCTAACTAATCTTTTTTCTTTCTTTCTAACTAATCCATCTTTCTTTCTTTCTAACTAATCTATCTTTCTTTCTTTCTAACTTATCTATATTTCTTTCTCTTTCTTTCTTTCTTTCTTTCTTTCTTTCTTTCTTTCTTTCTTTCTAACTAATCTATCTTTCTTTCTTACTAATCTTTTTTTCTTTCTTTCTAACTAATCTATCTATCTTTCTATCTTTCTTTCTACCTAATCTATCTTTCTTTCTTTCTTTTTAATTAACTTTCTTTCTTTCTTTCTAAACTAATTTATCTTTCTTTCTTTCTAACTAATCTATCTTTCTTTTTCTTACTAACTAATCTTTCTTTCTTTCTTTCTAACTAATCTATCTTTCTTTCTCACTAATCTTTTTTTCTTTCTTTCTTTCTTACTAATCTATCTTTCTTTCCTTTTTTCTTTCTAACTAATCTATCTTTCTTTCTTACTAATCTTTTTTCTTTCTTTTTTCTAACTAATCTATGTTTCTTTCTTTCTAACTAATCTTTTTTTCTTTCTTTCTAACTAATCTATCTTTCTTTCTTTCTTTCTTTCTTACTAATCTTTTTTTCTTTCTTTCTTTCTAACTAATCTATCTTTCTAACTAATCTTTCTTTCTTTCTTTTTAATTAAC
>JAULUF010000062.1:2932500-2997500 GCA_031834385.1 Semotilus atromaculatus
GGTTCCATAGTCAAGTATATTTATATTTATATAGCGCTTTTCACAATACAGATTGTATCAAAGCAGCTTCAGTATCAATCAAAACAACATGATGTTCGACCTCCACGTTTGATAGGGCTGATCAATGGTATTAATGATTGGTTAATTAATTTGAATATCCCCAACTGAGCAAGCCAAAGGCAACAGTGGCAAGGAACCGAAAAACTCCATCAGGTGACCCAATGGTGTCCTAAAACTCCATCAGGTGACCCAATGGTGTCCTAAAACTCCATCAGGTGACCCAATGGTGTCCTAAAACTCCATCAGGTGACCCAATGGTGTCCTAAAACTCCATCAAGTGACCCAATGGTGTCCTAAAACTCCATCAAGTGACCCAATGGTGTCCTAAAACTCCATCAAGTGACCCAATGGTGTCCTAAAACTCCATCAGGTGACCCAATGGTGTCCTAAAACTCCATCAGGTGACCCAATGGTGTCCTAAAACTCCATCAGGTGACCCAATGGTGTCCTAAAACTCCATCAAGTGACCCAATGGTGTCCTAAAACTCCATCAAGTGACCCAATGGTGTCCTAAAACTCCATCAGGTGACCCAATGGTGTCCTAAAACTCCATCAAGTGACCCAAAGGTGTCCTAAAACTCCATCAGGTGACCCAATGGTGTCCTAAAACTCCATCAAGTGACCCAATGGTGTCCTAAAACTCCATCAGGTGACCCAATGGTGTCCTAAAACTCCATCAAGTGACCCAATGGTGTCCTAAAACTCCATCAGGTGACCCAATGGTGTCCTAAAACTCCATCAAGTGACCCAATGGTGTCCTAAAACTCCATCAAGTGACCCAATGGTGTCCTAAAACTCCATCAGGTGACCCAATGGTGTCCTAAAACTCCATCAGGTGACCCAATGGTGTCCTAAAACTCCATCAAGTGACCCAATGGTGTCCTAAAACTCCATCAGGTGACCCAATGGTGTCTTAAAACTCCATCAGGTGACCCAATGGTGTCCTAAAGCTAGGGCTGCTCGATTATGGAAAAAATCATAATCACGATTATTTTGGTCAGTATTGAAATCACGATTATGTAACACGATTATTTCACATAAAAAACCAGGGCGTTATTTAACTTTATAAAGGACAATTTTTTAAACCTTACTAGTGTTATCTTTCATGTTAACTTCTTACATTTGATCAAATTCAGTTTGAATAAAAAGAGCTGTTATCAATCAAATTAATTAATTTACACTGCAAAATTACAACAGTAATAAATCATTTTATGAGATTAATGTTAAACCAATAATAAAATCAAATCAATGATACCTTTAAACAATAAATCAATAGGTGGTGGCAAGTGACCATCTTAATAAATGAATCATTGTCATTCATTAAAACGATTCGTTCAAAATAATGAATCATAACAAAACACAGTGCGTAGTGTTGCTTTTCTTTTGTAACTATTTTCGTCGGTGAAATAGAACAAACCAGTCAATATTGCGTCTAAAATGTAAGTTAGGCTACATATGAACTATAAGCTACTTGTTTATTAAACTATAAATTCAATGTATTTTGCAATCGTGATATTAGAACAGCTAGCTACTTAGTCATGTTATGCTACTTAACTATATCATATATTATAAATAAAAAAACTCAAACTTTACCTCAGTATGTTTCTTCTGTGAGTTTGTGTGTGCAGTTATTTTAATTGTTTCACTAAGTCTCAGACAGGCAGCGCAGCTTCCAGAAATACACTATCCATTATCAATCGCTCTTTACACTGACTGTATAAGATCAAAACCATTCGCGCGTTTCGATCGGTCGGGCAAGTAAAACTGTCTTTCACTTTAAACTTTTTTTAAAAATCCACTTTTCCCGGACAAGCAGACAAGTGAATGTCGAGCCCGGTGTTCATTCCCAATGTGTTTCGTGCTGTAAAGCGGCACAGATGATCAGGTCACGTGCGCTCGCGCTGCAGTGATCGAGCAAACAAAGATCGCCACAGCTCGAGATGGTCTCACTCCATTAGATATTAAATTAGCCAATTGTTATTGTGAAGTTTATTGTGCTTGCAATTTATGACTGTATAGGCTGAGAGAGTTTTATGGCTTCGGGAGGGGCGGATGTGCGCTTGTCATTCAGAACACAAGACAAAATTATAGTGTTCTTTCAAAACAGAACGTGGCAAAATAATCGTTTTTACTCGATTTTACTATTTTGGAGATCGTTGGGAACCAAAATCGAAATTGAAATCGAAATTCAATTAATTGCACAGCCCTACCTAAAACTCCATCAAGTGACCCAATGGTGTCCTAAAACTCCATCAGGTGACCCAATGGTGTCCTAAAACTCCATCAGGTGACCCAATGGTGTCCTAAAACTCCATCAGGTGACCCAATGGTGTCCTAAAACTCCATCAGGTGACCCAATGGTGTCCTAAAACTCCATCAGGTGACCCAATGGTGTCCTAAAACTCCATCAGGTGACCCAATGGTGTCCTAAAACTCCATCAGGTGACCCAATGGTGTCCTAAAACTCCACCAGGTGACCCAATGGTGTCCTAAAACTCCATCAGGTGACCCAATGGTGTCCTAAAACTCCATCAGGTGACCCAATGGTGTCCTAAAACTCCATCAGGTGACCCAATGGTGTCCTAAAACTCCATCAGGTGACCCAATGGTGTCCTAAAACTCCATCAAGTGACCCAATGGTGTCCTAAAACTCCATCAGGTGACCCAATGGTGTCCTAAAACTCCATCAAGTGACCCAATGGTGTCTTAAAACTCCATCAGGTGACCCAATGGTGTCCTAAAACTCCATCAAGTGACCCAATGGTGTCCTAAAACTCCATCAGGTGACCCAATGGTGTCCTAAAACTCCATCAAGTGACCCAATGGTGTCCTAAAACTCCATCAGGTGACCCAATGGTGTCCTAAAACTCCATCAGGTTACCCAATGGTGTCCTAAAACTCCATCAGGTGACCCAATGGTGTCCTAAAACTCCATCAAGTGACCCAATGGTGTCTTAAAACTCCATCAGGTGACCCAATGGAGAAAAAAAAACCTTGGGAGAGCCCAGGCTCAGTCGGGGGCCAGTTCTCCTCTGGCGTTTATGAACTAGAGGCCGGATTTACAGTAACTGTAAGATAAAAAATGTATATGAATGCCTGGCTGAAGAGATGCGTCTTTAGTCTAGTTTTAAACTGGGAGAGCGAGTCTGAGCAACGAACATCAGGAAGGCTATTCCAGAGCTTCGGAGTCATAGAAACACATGACCTAGCAATCCGTTGATCAATGTAAAATAAAAAATTTCCACAACAGGATACATCACATTAGGATGTTGCATGTGGTTCAAGAAACGTTCAGGGGCCAGATTTACTAAATTAGCGTAAGAGTACAAAACCATAAAAGCGCTGTGTGAGAGGAAAGATCAGGGCGTGATCTACTGACATTAAAGAACACAGACGCAGCCGGAATGACCAAGAAAATCGACCAAGATCGAATTAGCGTCAGGTTATTAGGTGGTTAATAATGAGACAAACACCAGTAAATTGATGAGCTCAAACCTTAATCACCGTGCGTGATTCATTTAAATACTCTCCTCCCATAAAGTTTTCGTCTGAAAGGGAAACTCCTACAAATGCATATCCAATAAGATCAGCCGCAAAAATAACCCTGTCCATGCCTTTCCAGCGCTATTTTTTTTTTCTTTACCCAGACAGCAACATAGTGACGCCACCCGAACCAGATGTGTGCCGGATCTGGACCGACTCTATGTTGCTGTCTGGGTAGTAAATCCTGACAAGTATTTTTTTATGCCAAAAGAGGGTTTGCACTGGCACAAGCTGTTAGTAAATCTGGCCCTCAATATTTCAAAACGTTTGAAGCTCAAACCAGATCCAAAAATCATCACTGGAAACCAATGAGTTTTGGTTTGAAGGAAATAGTGAAAAGGCAGCTTGAGCCGGTGTAATGGTGGCACAGTTTTAGCATATATTCTCCTTTCAGTAACTGTGTTCTGTAACACTGCTGTCTTGACTGGGATACATTATATTAGTTTAAAGTTTAGTGACTCCTGAGTGATCTGCACTTTATGTTGCATGTTATAGTAAAATAAAAGCTCTTCATAAAACACTGTTATCTGGTGAATTTGAAGTTGTGAATCAGGCACTCTCAGATATCAAGATTCAGCGTACAAACCAATAAACAACAGACTCTGAACATTATAGCAAGTAGTACACAATTTGACTGTATAATTCAGATTCTGCAGCGGACATTATTACAAAGAATGTGTAAGAGGTTACAGACACACCATCCCTGCGATTCAACGAGTAAGCAGGAATGTGCTGTAAATCCACACTGAAATCTGTGACACGTTCATACAGGGAAAAAATAGTCCTCTGTTGAAACCATAGCAACACTCCCTCTCACCCTCGCTCTTCAAAATTAATCGCGTCAATTTAGTACACCATCTGTTCGGGGTGAACTTGCTAAACGCCTGTTTAAAAATACTTTATTAAGCACAGTATGAAGCGTTTGAGAGTTACGGCCATCTGTCTCCACGCGGCCTCGTCCAGCCTGAATGTGAACAACTGACACTCGCTGATCTGTAATCGTCTGTCTCACACACTCCAGCTTGTTAAAGATCTCACACGAGCAGTTTGTGGGCGGAGACTGGCGGCGAGAGAGCGCTTTAACACGTTAACAGTCTGAGAAGCAGAAACACTTGCTGTAATGATGAGCGATACACACACAGCTGTTCATCGCTCCACGCTCGGGCTGGTGTTTTTCTACAGCGCTCTGATCAAAGGGCACGTCGTCAGCTTTCAAAAGCCGAGTAATTATAGTGACAAGAATGTCATGACAAATCAATGAGGAAATTGCATTACTTGGACTTTTAAAGGGGTATTTTCCCTCCTGTTTTTGACCCTCTCTTTCAAACACTCAGTTTTGATGGGTGTCTCGTTCAAAACTTGGAAATAAACGCCCACTGCTATGATTGGGTTACAGTTTTGCATATTAAAATCATTTTAAACGTCCCCGCCATTATACGTGTGGAATTTTGTTGACACATTTTTGCAAAATATATCAAAACATTTTTTAACAATTTGAAACATTTATACCTATTACATATGCTTTATAAGTCTTGGTTGTGGTAAATAAAGTTTAAGTACTGATTTCAATTCAATTTCAATTCATGACCCCATTAATATTTGTTTGTCTGTAATGTTTTGAACAACAGTTTTCAGCCACAGTGTTGGGAGTAACGCATTACAAGTAACTTGAGTTATGTAATCAGATTACTTTAAGTAACGAGTAAGTAACGCATTACTTTTAAATTTGCACAAAAACAGATTCTATATTGCTCAAAATAAATAATACAGTAAAATGCAAACTAAAAAATATTGCACGGAACTGCAATAATTAAATAATGTTAAATAATACAAAAATACTTTATGTATTTAATGTCACATTGTTAACCAATGTCTTTATTCCTGACATATTCCTGAACCATGATAATAAGGAAAAGTGACTTTAGATAAACATCACATTTGAGTTTCTTTTTTTATTTTATTTTATTTTATTTGTATTGCTGAAGTAAAAGTGTTGCACTTTCTTCTTCTTCGGTCCAGAACGAACAGTTGAAAGGTTTGTTTGAGCGGCGCCCTCTACTGTACAGGTTTGAATGTGCATTTCCTTCAGCCTGAGGCTTATACTTAACTTTTGGTGTGAAAAGGCCTTTACATTTGAAAAAAATAGAACTTTTGTTTTTGTTGTTATTAAAAAACAAACAAGCAAGTCCAGCCAAAGTGAAAAAAGTAACGCAAAATTAATGTAACACTTTAATTTCCATAAAAAGTAACTAAGCAAGTACTAAGTAAGGAAGTAAGGCAATATTGTAATGCATTACTTTTAAAAGTAACTTTCCCCAACACTGGTCAGCCGTACTATATAATAAATAAGTCACAGATTAAGGTAGAAGCGCAGTCATAAGGATACGGATTTTCATGAAAACATCATATTGACTTGAGATACAATGTACTGTAATATTTGACCAACAGAGAGTTAGATAATAATTACATTTATGACATTTTGAATGTCTTATCACAACTTTCCAGAACATAACAGCTCTTACATGTCAAATATTGTGTGCAAAAGCCATTACCTCACAGGAGAGGCCGGCGTATCCCTCGGGACAGTCACATTTCTCAATCTGATGGGCGATTTCACTGTCCTGTGATGGTGTGCCCACCTCCGCCACCTCCAGAGTGATCTCTGAGATTCTGCACATTTTCACAGCAGAAAAAAACATGTTTACAGCCTGGTACAAAAAGTGGTTTTGGTCTATATAGCTAATTCTGCCCTTCATGACAACTGTGAGAGGGGTTCATTTTTTTAAAAACTCAGTGACATCAGTGGCAATCCACCTGTCACTCAAGTGACCACGCCCTTAATTATGCACAACTTTAAGGCTTAAAGGAACACGCCAACTTTTTGGGACTTTATCTTCTTCACCGTATCCTCCAGAGTTAGATAAGTCCACACACACCCTTCTCATCTCCGTGCGTGCCGTAACTCTGTCTGACGCACACACCGCTAGCCTAGCTTAGCACAAAGACTGGAAGTAAATGGCTCCTGCTAGCATACCGCTCCCAATAAGTGACAAAATAACGCCCACATACGCCAAATAATAACGCCAAAATAACGCTCGATTTATATGTTGTGATTTGTATAGTCACAGTGTGTACAAATAACAAGGTCAAATGAGACACAGCCAGGAATCACTCCGCCCAAGAAGCAGTGCTTCGCCTTCTGAGAATATATTGCCCAGTACGTATACGGTTAAAAGATGCCTGTGTCTCATACGACCTTGTTATTTGTACACACTGTGACTATACATTACACATAGACTATACATATTTTGTCACTTCTTGGGAGCAGTATGCTAGCAGGAGCCATTTACTTCCAGTGTTTGTGCTAAGCTAGGCTAGCGGTGTGTGGGTCAGACAGAGTTACGGCACACACGGAGATGAGAAGGGTGTGTGTGGACTTATCTAACTCTGGGGGATACAGTGAAGAAGATAAAGTCCCAAAAATTCGGCGTGTTCCTTTAAGCCTTAAAGTTGTGCATAATTAAGGGTGTGGCCACTTGAATGACAGGTGGATTGCCGCTGACATCTCTACTAGCCGCTTGTCTGCTGTGTGTTAGCATCACGTCTCCTCAGCCAATCCGCCTTGCTGCCCGTTTCCGGTTATCCGGGAGTGACGCGCTACCAAGATGGCGACGGCCGGCTACGCCCACTTTGGGCTTCAGAATACTCTTCAGAAACACTACGGGTGACGCCACGGACACTACGCCCATGTTATTTCTTACAGTCTATTGTCAAAGCCTGACTGAAGTAGAAGAAAGACGTGCTTGAGGTCGGGTACCTGCTGTGTCTCATGACGCTGCCGTGCGAGGCCTTTATGAGGATATATTCAACATGAAACAGCACGTCCATGAAATCCTCACGAGTCATCGGCCTGCCATCCTTGTGTTTCCACTCGTGCTGCAAAACAATGTTGGTGTTTACACTTGAAGGAAAACAGTGAGATCATGCCAGTGACTCCCGCACATCAAACTGAGGCTCAATCCCAGTTCACCCCTTGTTTTCGAGTGTACCCTTGGCCCTTAGAACAGAGTTACGAGCGCCAAGGGGTTGAAATATTCCCCTACGAAATGGAGCAACCCTTCATGAACCCGATCCGTCATCAGTCGTCGACGATGGCTCTGGCGTTACGGAAGCGACGAGTTTTTACAGGATTTCTCCATGACAACGACTGACAATGAGCGGCGCTGCTCTTAACTTTGATTAAACGATGATTATAACGTTCCTTCCTCGTCTTTTTTGTTTCAGAAAGGTAGTTTTTGATACAATTTCTTAATTTAAATGACTATATCATTATTATAAGAGTAAATAAAGTTCATGATGGTGTCATCTGGGGCTAAATTTAAATGTTTAAGCGTTTGCGAAGCCATCTCGACCGTGATTCGCTACTAACTTTCTTGTAGCCCTCCGTTCGGAGTGTGCCTCTGAAAAATCTCCGTTTCGAGGGCTATGTAGCCCTACCCCTTCCCCTACCCCTCTATCGCAACAAGAGTCGGGACACCCTACCCCTCGACGTGAACGCGCAAAACGGAGAGGAAGGGCCAAGGGGTGGATTGGGATTGAGCCTTGGTCTCTCACCTCGGTTAGGTCGATCTCGTGACGGGTCAGTTGGCCGATCTGAAGCGCTGGCATGTGGCGGACCATGACCTTGTCCTTGTTGGGGCCGCCCTTTATGATGACCTGGGGCTCATAGGAGGCGCGGCCCGTCTCGTCACGAGCCTCGTAATAGATGGCATACTTCAACATCCCACCATAGGCTGTTATCTGAGGAAACCACATTGAGTCGTGCTGTGACGTACATTAGCTGGCCATGACATTCAAAAATATGATTTCAATATGACTGAATCAATCAGACTGTACACTAGTATTGTTAAAGGGGTCATGACATGGTTTTTTGTTTTATTTTATTATGTTCCCTTAGGTGCAATTATAGTATTACAATAGTTTTTTTTACAAAAAACTTAAAAAATGTAGTGATTTATGACCTTTTCCCACCCTGTTTCTCCCCCTCAGATTCAAACAGTCTGTTTTGGGGTGTTTCCCCTTTAAGACTTCAGTGTTAACACCCACTGTTATGATTGGCTATCGTCAGTGCTGCTTATGCATAAATTATTAACGTTAATCATTTTGTATCACATGTAGACTACACAGTGCTCCACCACGTGAAACTTCGGTCTTCCAATCTTTTACCATCGTGTCAATTCTCAATTGATTTTGATTCATATGCGCGAGGGAGGGAGGGAGGGAGAGAGAGAGAGAGAGAGAGAGAGAGAGAGAGAGAGAGACAGTTTGAAGGCGTGCGTGCGGCCGGGGCTCTCTCGCTCTCTGCTCGTTCTTTCAGTAACATTCCCTGTCACACTCCTCTCACTCACCGTTCAAATAAGGCTTTGGCGCGCTGCATATGCTGCAAATACAATACAATACAATACAATGTTTATTTATAAAGCACAATTTAAAAACGACCGAAGTTGACCAAAGTGCTGTACAAAAGAAGATAAAACAAAACAAGATAAAACAAAACACGAGCTGTAAAGTAGGTGTAACACATGAAAGTAAAATCTTGGAACAGTCAGTCAAGGTATCTTAAATGCCAAAGAAAATAAATGTGTTTTGAGGGCGGACTTAAAGGTAAATAAAGTTGGGGCAGTTCTGATATGAGCCGGGAGAGTATTCCATAGTTTCGGACCGATGACGGAAAAGGCACGATCACCTCTATTCTTTAGTCTTGTCCGGATGCAAATAAACTGCATCCGACTGCTTTCCCTGACGTCTGGATCGTTCGGCAGCGTATTCAAACACTCAAACAGGAACAGCACATCTGCGTGAGCAATCTTCTTGTAAACAGACCCACTTGCTGCACGTCGAGTCGTCGACTGAACACATGTGGGCGCGAGCCGCACGACAACGATGCGAAATGAGGCGTAGTTGTCTTGCGCTGGAGGCGGTCATATGCAAACGACTGGTACGTCACTTCTAACCATGGATCCAGAACGAGCTGTATTTAGAGCTTGATTAAATAAATGCTTCGTTTATAATGGGGAGGACGTCTTAAGCTATGAAACTTGCAGGAAGTTTTAATAGTACATAGATCTCTTATATACCAAAAGATCAAGGCAAATTTGGTTTCTCATGTCATGACCCCTTTAAAACTGGCCATCCCAGTCCCAGACCTGAAATAATCGGGCAAATAATTGTTCCCAATGTGTTTTGGAGAAAAACATTTATTTCATAATGTGATTTCCTCCCCTCTTTCAATTCTTTTACTTCTTTAAAAAAAATAATAATAATAAAAAAAAATATATATATATATATATATATATAAAAAAGATTAACAATGCAGATTTATTTTTTACAGCTATCTTTGATAATATTTACTGAGGGGGCAGATAATTCTGACCAGCATTGTATAGATCATGTCATATGTAATAATAGTAAATAAATAAATACAATCCATCTTAATAAATGAATAAATAAAAGTAAAACGGGTCTCTGACATCTCCCCCCCGCTCTAATGCTGTGATAGTGATCACAGTGTATTTGGAAGTGTTCTTCTATCTCTCTCTCTCTCCCCCTCCCTCTCTCTTTCTATCTCCCTCTCTCTCTCTATCTCTCTCCTCCTCTCTCCCCCTCTCTCTCTTTCTCTCCCTCTCTCTCCCTCCCTCTATCTTTCTATCTCACTCTCTCTATCTCTCTCTGTCTCTCCCCCTCTCCTCTCATACACACACACGATAGGGCTGAGCTGATTGGCTTGTGTTTGGGTGGAGTGTGCAGGGACTCTGACCATGGAGCGTTTGAACTGTTTGGGCAGTCTCCAGTAGTAGGGCTCCCTCAGGTGCTGCTGGATCAGCTCTGCGCTGGCGATGATGTCCGGGTGCTGGAAGCTCACGCCGGCTGAGCTCTCCTGACCGTTCCACTCGTCCACCAGAGGGAGAGCCGTCTGTTCTGGGACCAGAGTCAGCTGTGGACAACAGCACATGACACTTACTCTCACACCTACACCATAACTCAGGGGTTCCCAAACTTTTCCATGACAAGGCCCCCCAAATACCATTAGGTTCGGCCAAGGCCCCCCTTTGTAGGATGTGTTATTAAACCCATCGACAATACTACGGCAAATGTAGAAATAAATAAATAAAACCTTTAGGTGAACATCAGATTATGTGATTGTGTTTGATATCAGCCTATCAGAAAGATTATAGAGATAAACCGATTCCAATTTTTCATTGAGTTTGACCTGCCGATACAGATTTTAGCCGAATCCGATTAAATATTTTCTAACCACTTTACAGCACGCCACACACAAATTGTTTATTTTCTATTTTTATATATCTATATATATATAATATATATAACTAACACCATATAGTTTTACCCAAACTGATTAAGACAAGTTTAAATGGGTACATTTTCTATAAATATGTTTGTCTTCATTTTCTTTTCTGACATAGCCTACTCCAGTTCTTGTTAAAATACACTAGACATGCAAATTATATGATTTTTTGCCACTTTTTGTGTGAAATCATATATATTTTGTCCATCAAAAGTGTGCTTTCACTTTAATTGAGCCTGAGCTGCGCAGCAAAAATAGACTCTGTGCCGAAACCGCTTCACTGCTGCTCACGTGCCGATCCTGCTCGCGGTGTGAATGCACTCATTGATTAACATGCACGCCGGAAAAATGCATGCCGCTCGCGCTTGCGGTCTGAAACGTGCGTTCCGTGTGCTCGTGTGATGCTGATATTGCGTGATGCTAATCATGCGCCGCCCGAGTGCATTTAGACCGGCATAAAATTGGCATATGTCAGACTGATTGGCCGATTGCCGAACACATGAAAATCGTCCAATTCACCAGCCAAGCCAATCAATCGGTGCATCTCTAAAATATTAGCATGACAAGTATAATGTTCAGATAGGCTATGCGACAAATTATTATAATGCTATTCCATAACAATACTCAAAATAAGATAAATATTTTTTACAAAAAAAAAAAAGAAAATTATTTTTTTCCTTCAACTTGCTGCGGCCCCCCTGGCGCCCCCTGGCGGCCCCCACTTTGAAAACCCATGCCATAACTTACACACTTGCACTCTCAACATGTCAACATGAAACAGTCAACATGAAGTCAACATGAACAAGTCAAATCAACATGAAACAGCATTCACGATTTAACTTGGGGAATGTGACGTATTTTCCTTGGGGATTGTGAGAAATGGGTTGCGATATTATTACTGGTTAATGTGTGTCCTCACCCACGCAGCAGAGGTGGAGAGAGTTATTATACCTGGATGAAAGATTAATAAAACATATTTTCTTTAGTGCACCAGAGAACTTTATTAAGTAAGCAGGGTAAATTGGGTATTTCCAAAATAGTGTGATAGTGTTGTGTTCGAGTATCAGAGTCTTTCAGGATTCATTTTTGTGTGTATTGAGAGGCACATTGTATGCGTGTGTGTGTGTGCGCGCGTGTGCGTGTGTATGTGTGTGTGTGTGTGTGTGTGTGTGGAACCCCACAGGGCAGCTAAACTACCCTCACAACATCAACACACAATCTCACGACTCACTGACTCAGAAAAAATCTCTCGTTTTCCACAAATGAGCTAAGGATTCCCAACTCCTCCCGACAGCAGACACACACTTAGATTAACTTTTGGACTGCAACCTTTGTTTAATTTGTTTGTGGATTTGGTGAGGTTGGAGAAGCGTCCCTCTGAGGCGAGTTAGTGAACGTACAGGAAACCCTTATTAAAAACACACAAGGGCCGCCTCTCCATCTGTACGTCATCTCTCGCTCTCTGCCTCAAAACACACTCAATCCTGGCCTGTGGAGACTGACAGGAAGCACGTGATATGTATTAATATTTACTGTTGTCCTGGTAACGGAGCATCTCAGCCCGCCTCAGACAAGATGATTAAGAAAGCCATCAAAACACAAACATCCTCATCTCATCCCCTCCGTCACTAGAGGACAGCTGACATTTAGAGCAAACAATATTTCCTCTATTAAAACATATCCTTTTGTTAACTATAAGAAACACTCATAATTCTGTAAAATAACAGTAAAAGATTATGCATTAATAATTATGTGACCTCCCTATAAAATAGGACTTTACTATTTTTCAAGGTTTTTTTCAAGGTTCTTACAATAAGTGTCAGAATTTTAAGATTAAGAATGTCAATGTCACGAACTGCTCAGAGACACGACGGATCCAGATGCAGCTTTAATAGGGACGATCCAGACACGTAATCCAATAAACAGGCAAAGGCCAAAAACACAGGTAGGCAGTCCAAACAAACAAAACAGGCAAAACAGGCAAAACAGGCAGGGGTCAGAGGCAGAAGAATAATCCAAGGAACTTAATTACACATTAGAAGTAATTAAAGAACTAATTACACATTACACATTGTAGCTTTAAATGTTTATTTAAAATGTAAAATGCAATATTTCTACAATGAATTAATGTGAGTTGAAGATGAAAACTGATGAAAAACTCTTTTACTGCCCTCTCAATGAAAAATGTGTGAGTGCGTGTGTGTGTGTGTTTTACTGCCCTCTCAATGAAAAATGTGTGAGTGCGTGTGTGTGTGTGTGTGTGTGTTTTACTGCCCTCTCAATGAAAAATGTGTGAGTGCGTGTGTGTGTGTGTGTGTGTGTGTGTGTGTTTTACTGCCCTCTCAATGAAAAATGTGTGAGTGTGTGTGTGTGTGTGTGGCTCTGTGTGTGTGTGTGTGTGTGTGTGTGTGTGTACTCACTCTCATTCGGATGAGTCCTGTGGCCTCTGTACAGGAGCTGCTCAGGCCGTAGCAGTAGCACTGACTGCTGCCCAGCGGGTGTGTGTGTGTGTGTGTGTGTGTGTGTGTGTGTGTGTGTGTGTGTACTCACTCTCATTCGGATGAGTCCTGTGGCCTCTGTACAGGAGCTGCTCAGGCCGTAGCAGTAGCACTGACTGCAGCCCAGCGGGTGTGTGTGTGTGTGTGTGTGTGTGTGTGTGTGTGTGTACTCACTCTCATTCGGATGAGTCCTGTGGCCTCTGTACAGGAGCTGCTCAGGCCGTAGCAGTAGCACTGACTGCAGCCCAGCGGGTGTGTGTGTGTGTGTGTGTGTGTGTGTGTGTGTGTGTGTGTGTGTGTACTCACTCTCATTCGGATGAGTCCTGTGGCCTCTGTACAGGAGCTGCTCAGGCCGTAGCAGTAGCACTGACTGCAGCCCAGCGGGTTCCTGCGACTGAGGCCGAACGAGCCCGTCTTACAGCGGTCACACCTCACTCCCTCCACGTTAGCCTGGAAACACACACACATCAGCGCTGGCTTTACAGATCACTCTCTCAGCTCACACGTGGGAACAGCAGATTTCACCATTTCAATGCACATATTTTTATTGCAACCAGTTCATGAATTATACACAAATAAACACACCACCAGTTAAAAGGTTACTAATTTTACTACAAATTGTTATCTTTTCCACAGTAAAATAATGGTAAAGTAATAAAAACTGAATTGTGTTTTATCAGATATTATCAGCTAGTGTTTTACTGTATGATTTTTTTTGTTCAATTTTATTTGTTGTTTAAATCGTAGATGTGTTTCGGTCTGGTCCGGTACCTTGCAAGAGCACTGCCCACTTCTGTCTGCACATGCGCAGAGGCCGGATTCTGGCTCGCAGGCGTCATGTGACGAGCCGGCTGAGGAGCACTGGCAGGAAATGCATTGTGGGAAGTCTCTGTAACCCAGCTTACACTCGTCACACTTCTCGCCCCTGAACTGCTCTCGGCACATGCAGCAGCCGGTGTTCACGTTACACTGCTGCGTCACAGACCCCAGCGCGTTACAGCCGCACGCCTGCAGACACACAGGAGAACACACACACTCAATCATAGCATACATGATATTTACATGCAAACAAGGACAAGCTCACTTATATGTGAATTTATATTTGGGTTTTTTAGAGCACAGATGTGTTTTCAATAATAATCCTTTTTTATTAACATTATTTTGTTTCAGAGATATATTGACTGTTTTACTGTTTTGTTATTTACAAAGGCACTATATATGAACTGTCCTAGACCTTCCATCAAATTTACATATCATGTGGGTACCACTAATGTCACCTTTCTGGATAGTTGTGTATTAATTGCTGATAAACAAATGGTCTCTTCTCTTTACTGAAAAGAACAGTCCTTAAAACGCAGGTTACTTTACAGCAGTTTTTAAGACTCTCTATTCTAAGAAAGAGGGTTTTAAAGTTAAAGTCCAGACCCTGTAGATAACGATAATGTAATATAAGAAAGCAATATAAAATTAAAGTGGAAAGCAGCTCACATTATTAGTTGAGAAACATTTTCTTTCATTTTGGGATTTTGATTGCACAGTGTGGTATCCACCATTGAGTAATGAGATTAGGGGGATTATTAAGAGTAGCAATTTTCTTGTTTGTTTGTTATTACTCTTTTAGCTCGACGCACCTGAAGCTAAATAATCTTTTATCCATTTGGAGAGCAACAACGTTTTCTAGTTTATCTGATCTTTTTCCATAATATTTACATAAAATAGCATTCACTTTCACTGTGTAACAGTTTTTGGCTGTATAAGAGTGCGCAACGATGAAATAGCAAATCAAACAGACTTTAATAAAGATCGTTAGAACACTCAGGGAATATAACAAAACAACCATGTAATCCAAATACGACACCGAACAATGAATACACAGGCAGAACTAATGAACTAGAACAGAAACAGGTATGTGATAATTCAGAAACCATAGAAACAAACCAGGAATAGGAACTCAGGCAAACAGAAACAGGGAAAGCTAAACTAAAACACAAAGAAACTGATCATAAGCTTGACACACTGCATGTGACGGAACATTCTTGAAAATAAAGGATCCATTCAGAACCACTAAGGGTTTTACAGTCTGATGAAGGTTGATCAACCACCCAAAAAAAGTGTCTACCCACTCAATAGAAAATCAGTGTGAGTAAAATGCAATCCTCAACACTGCCCTAGGTTGCTTCTCTTCCTACCTTAAGGCGAGAACATTTCCACTGAGATTGAGAATGACTCTTTTCCTCTGCACCATCACCTGCGGGGTACCTCAAGGCTCTGTTTCGGGCCCGGTGTCGTTATACTGTAAATGCTACTGTTAGGTGTTTTTTTTTCCTCATACTGAGTTCTGCCTTACAATCTCTGTTTGCCATAAGGACATAGTTAGATGGCTACCAAACTTTTTACCAGAGATTGCTCTATGTAAGGAGGTGATGATGACCTGTGTGTTGTATGTGTCATTGAAGAAAACACAACGGTAAACAATCGTGTGGTGGATTTTAATAGATAAGATAGTAAACTATCTTTTGAACTAACCATGATTCTAACATCTAAACTTTACTTCCCTTTTTCAGGCCTAAACATTCTAACACACTGAAAAACAATTAACAAAAGGTTCTGTTTTTTTTTCTATTTGTGTAAAGGAAAATTCTAAAGTGCTGATGATGAAAAACTGTCTGTAGTATGTCATGATATATTGAGCAATGATTCAATGATTTTGATGATTCGAGATAATTCTGCTTATGCCAGTAACAGAGGGAACAAAGGTGGGGACTTGCTTTAAACAATTTAACCAATCATATTGATAGAGCATGGCATGCTAGTCATGATGATTCTATTTTGATGTGTCTGGCTTTATCCTATAAAGCTTGTTGTATTCTTCTATTGGGTTGAGATTCTCTGAGAACTGCTCGAGAACTTCCGGCCGTAATAAAGAGCATTTGAGGGACAATTGCTGAAGTCTGTCTGTCATTTAAGATGTGCAGCAAAACAAGTAAATTAGAATTATAGGATTAGAAGTATAGGTATGGAGCTGATGCTGAAGTCGACTGGAGACTCGCTGAGGTGTGAACTTAGCTAACGTCAATGTACAGGCGCGCTAGAGTACAAGTATTATAAATCTACAACAATCGCATTTAATTACACTGTCACTGAAAAGAGTTTTACAGCAGTCAGTCATGTTTGTGGATACCTTAGGACTGGTCTGGGACTTATAAAACAACAATTGTTTTGGAAGCAGACTCCAAAAATGAATGTCACACAAGTAATTGGTTCACTGTAAGTAACCGTACCATAAACCGTTTAAAATCGCATTTTATGTAATTTTACTATAAAATAGTGTCAAATGTGTTTTTTGCGAGTAATTGTTGTATAACTTACAGTAAACAGACATTTCCAGAAGTGCGTGTGTGACATATCATCACATATGATGGTAACACTTTATTTAAAGCCATTATGTACATGGCACTATAAAAGTCAAGTATATTTATATAGCGCTTTTCACAACATAGATTGCACCAAAGCAGCTTCACAGTATCAATCAAAACAACTTAACAATGTTCAACCTCCACGTTTGGTAGGGCTGATCAATGGTATTAATGATTGGTTAATTAATTTGAATATCCCCACAGTATTCATAATGTTCACTATAATGCATATCTGTTTATAAATACATGTAACCAAAGTTCAAATGCATTGTTATATTTGCATTGTACATTAAGTACATTATTCAGTACTTGAAGGTATAGATTTTTGAACCGTTCCATGGATTCAGTTGAAATTGCATTTCAAAGATTTCAATGCATTTCAACTCAAAGATTCCCCTCGACATGCCATGATGATGTTTTGGCAGAAGATAAATATACGCAGCAGTGAAGCGGCGACGGTTGGAGGAGAGATGAGGCGTACCTTGCAGCCGCTGCTGATGTCGTGACCCCAGTGGTTGGGCGCACATTTGTCACATCTCTCTCCCACGGTGTTGGGCGGACAGATACACTGACCTGTGTTAGCGTCGCAGTTATTTCCCACATGGGCACACTGGCACACTGCGAGACAGACAGAAACAGAGAGCAGGTTAATTGCGGAGCGCAGCTGAGCACCTGTTTAAATGTCAGCGCCGCTGTCGTAACACCAGAGAGAGAGCGTGGCAGAAGACGCTCCGACTGGAAGGATGTGATATAAACACCTCAGATGAAAACTGCAGCGCTTCGAGGTCAGGCTCGTTGACAGCCACATCCGGGAACTGAGCTGGAGTTTACAAGGCGTTGTCTGAAATCTGTCTTAAGAACTAGTATGGCAAACTAGCAGTTAGTTAGGGGTAATCATTCTTACTTTTAATATTATTAGACCAATCTATGTTTTTATGTAACTGACTTAAAAAAAAAAAAATGCAACAGTTTATTGAGACAAAGGGATACAGATGCTATAATCTGGCATGTTTACTTTTGTATTTTTATACTAATGTTTATTAACATGTATTGTCACTTTTAAGTATAAATATATGTCTTCTTAAACTACAGATTAGGTAAAGATTATGGTGAATATGAGTTCAGATTGACTTTGACAACAGCCTATGGTTTGAAATGTACAGAGCCCCTAAAGTGACACGAAGGGCGAAAAATGAGGAAAACTTATTTCTCAATGCTTTAGTGTTCTCTTGTAAATGTTTTGCGTTCAGCCGAGAAACTGCGATCGCTCACAAAGAGCTCTAAAGGTTTTGCGAGCGAAAGCTCAGGGAAACGCAAAAAAAAAAATTGCATTGAAATAGCATTGACATACTATTGTTCCCAGCACCATGTCCCTTAGGTGCTCCATAGAAATGACAAGAGGGGAATCAATAATGAACAGAATTTTAATTCTTGACTGAACTGTACCTTTAATGAGATCTCATTTGTGTTTTTTTCTATCTTCAGGAATTACTGTAATAATTGTCAAGCATGCATCTAAACGCACATCTGTATCTGGACTGAATTAGACCTCTGTACTTCAGAGGCTTGACTTCTTACGTGTGCAGCCGCCCTCCTGGAAGCTGAAGTGTCCTGGAGCGCAGCGGTCACACTTCTGTCCCGTCACGCCCGGCTGACAGCGACACTGACCGCTCTCGTCACAATCAAACGACTTCGATCCGAATGAATTACAGTGGCATGGGACGCAGCCCTGAGAGCCCTGCATGTGTAACCCCGACTGAGAGACCATCCAGAGCAGAGAGAGAGAGGGAGAGAGAGAGAGAGAGAGAGGGAGAGAGAGGAGAGAGAGAGAGAGAGAGAGAGAGAGAGAGAGAGAGAGAGAGAGAGAGAGAGAGAATGTTAAAATAAGGCTATCTTAAGCTTTGTGACACTTTCCACAAATAAGGTACAAATAGTTTTAAAAAAGCACTGACAACTCATTTACCATATACTTTGAGAGAACTATTCACTGTAAAAAAATATACAGTATATGATCAATAAATCATAACAACATATGTTTTTAAATTGCCCATTTTATACAACTTTAAATTTTAAAGGTTGTATCAGTGATTTCAGGCCCAAAAAAGGCCGAAACATAAATGATCACATTCATCTAATCTTTCCTAACGATCCGCTAGCTGCCCGCCCCATAAGCATGCCGTCCAAAAGCCGCGTCTCTGTAGGCAGCCTAGGCTCTGAGATCTGCACACAAAAACAAATGGGTACACCACCACTCAAAACCAAAATAAACAGTGTTCCAACCAATCACTGACAGGGGCGGGTGTTGCTCTGACTTCACGTCCAGCCGTGAATGAGTGCAAAACCTCACAACACCCGCCCCTGTCTGTGATTGGTTGGAACACTGTTTATTTTGGTTTTGAGTGGTGGTGTACCCATTTGTTTTTGTGTGCAGATCTCAGAGCCTAGGCTGACTACAGAGACGCGGTTTTTGGACGGCATGCTTATGGGGCGGGCAGCTAGTGGATCGTTAGGAAAGATTAGATGAATGTGATCATTTATGTTTGGGCCTGAAATCACTGATACAACCTTTAATCCAAGTTGATGGTACATAAAAATGTACAGTGTATTAGATACATTAAAGGACTCAGGTTGAATCATTTGCAGCTTTTTTCTCAGTTTTTCCACCGATTGCAGCTCAACCTTAAGCTTTTATAAGGAGAAAGTCTAATTCATTATTTGGTAACCACAAAACAAACACTGGATTCAATTCAAGCCCCAACATTAAATAAATAAATTAACAAACAATTAAATACTTTTTTCTACATTTATTTAATGGTTTATTAAATTTAATTTAGTAAACCATTTCATTAAGAGCATAAAGCTCAATTTTGTACCTATAATTGTGGAATGTGTCTTACAGTCACACAAACAGTACAATATCATAATATCAGTGCATTCATAAACAGCCTCCATTAGTGTCCATAAACTCAGCACAGATCACAGTCATGCAGATAATACACACCAAACCACTGTTTGACACTCTTCTACAACTCACTTTAAAGACATTTCGAGAGGTAAACCACCAACAATTTCATTTTAATGATCAACAAAGAAAATGCAGTTCTGATAAATCTGCACACATGTGGATGTGAAGCCATTGCTCTGGGGTGATTGACAGCCATCTGTCTGCGAGGAACAGGTGCGCGGTCACCGTAGCAACCAATGACAACTGGTCCTGGCACACGCTGTCAGTGCCACACACACACACACACACACACACACACACACAAAGCTGTGAGCCAAAGTGACAAAACTCTCCTCCAAGAGAAGTCATATCCGTGCCTTTTTAAAGATTAAGAAAATACTAAAATAGAAAAAAATTTAAAGTGGCATGTGCTTTCTGCCCGCACAAACAGATTAACTCCCTTAAGCGCTACTTAACTAATGTTACATGTAAATGTATAATTAAAAGCCAAAGCAAACTGTGCACATTATGTTCCGTCCTTCTTAAAGCCAAAGACTGCCTTTTTTAATCATGTGAACACATGTATTGGGTCTCATTCACTAAGAACTGCACAAAAGTCGTGTACTTAAGCATGCAGAAGAGTTTCTCATGTAAACAGGATTGCATGTGAATTATGTGTTGCTCTCATGATGTTGGTGAGTCTGGAGAAGGGTAGATGTGTGAGCACATGCACACCAGTACACAACTTCATGTGAAATGAAACTTTCCCTGATCTTTTGACATATAAAGCTCTGTTTACACCTGGTGTTAAGAAGCGCTTTGGTCGATCGGATCACAAGTGAACAACACTAAACACAGATCTAAAAGATCCACTTTTGACCTCTTCCAGAGGGAGCTGAAAACACATTCGACCGGATTGCTTTCGTAGTGTAAACACTCATGTGGTCGAATGTGTTCAATCAGCCAAAAACACCGTCTATACTCTCCACATACAGATCTAATACATACACATTATGGGAAGTACACTAGTCAGAGGGGATTCAACTTTTTCGGCTGAAGACCCTAGTTTGGTTTGAAGACGAAAAATCAAGCACAGAGAACACTCGCCTTGATTTCTAACACACACTCACAGCAGAAACTAAAGCTGATGACCTCCATATGTTTTTCCGTCGTTCATATATAAATTGCCCGAGCTTATTTTGTCCATTAGATCGAAAGATCTGAAAAAACCCAAACATTTACCTGTTCATAATCCCTCCCCTCGAAGAAATCAGGACGGAAGTGGTTGAAAGTGGACAGAAGAGACGGATTAAAAAGTTGTGATCCCATCGACCAAAACACATCCTAACACCAGGAGTTAACAGAGCCTGAGTGGTCATTTGACTATAAAAGCAGAACTCAAAACTTTCTTGACCATAATAGTATTATAGACCATAATAATTCCTCCAGGAACATTTAAAAAATATAAATGCAATGCAAACTTTAAAGTCATCATGAAATGGAAGTTGCACTGATGTTTTCTTCCTTATTGTGCCGTAAATCCCAGTGAAACGGCTTCTGGAACAAGAACAAATGTGGGCGGGGCTTGATTTTGTCCATTTGGAATTGATTGGTTGGATGGTAGATATTAGATGTTGATCCTCACAGAAAGTCACACACATGCACACACACACACACACACACACACACACACACACACACAGAGCCTGTGCACCCATCATGCCGTGCGTTTACCCCTGTGCCGGGGCGGTAGGCCCCTCGAGGACAGCCCCCTCTGCTCTCCCATCTCTGGATGTGTTGGATGGGAACCTGTTGCACGGGTCTCCGGGTCTCCCTGCGGGTGTGAGCCGGGCGTATGAGGTCACACCTGCGGCCCACGTGCCCGGCCCGACAGATGCACCTGCCCTCAGAGTCACAGCGCTGGGACACCGAGCCCCGAGCGCTGCACTGACACGGCCTACACAACTGAGACTCGCCATCCCACCAACAGTTCGGCTGAACACACACACACACACACACACACGCGCGCGGTGATGAAGAGGCATGAATGACTGTGTCGACTGGAGATCTTATAAGTTACTCGTACTGGCGCAGTGGAAAAGAAATGTGCCACTAACAATAGCCGCGTTTCCATTACCCTTCAAATTGCGCAAATTGAAATTGCAAATAAAAAAAACGTGAAATGTCAATTTCGCAAAAACTCCCATATATCGCAACAAAGTTTTTCATGAGGTTGTTTTTTAAGGCCATTCGAAAAAGGTATAACCCGCAAAACTGCAATGGAAACATTTACAGGTCACCTGACGTACGTAAAAGTCGATCATTGTTTAAAGAAGCGCGGTGTGTTTGGACAGAAGATGAGACAGAGTTCTTCATCAAACTCATAAAAGAAACAATTATCACGGGAATACTGGATTCTAATCAACAAAGAAATGCCACAATTGATCAAGAGCTTGAAGCAGATATGAGGGAGAAACACCTCATATGAGCCTCTCACAAGTATAAAGGTCTTTCCTTGACATTAATGCTTGTGCAACACGTCTACGTCTCCTTCCATGAAGAATAATGGCTAGTGCGGAGGCTGAGATATACGTAATCCTTGATTGTTGGAAGGACTTTTGACGTTTTAGTCGCAGAACATCGGTTAATGGAAACGCCGTCATTTCGCAATCGTTTTTTATCGACATTTAGAAAATATTGCAAAAGTTTCGGGCAAATTTGTAATGGAAACACAGCATTCGGTGTAGTTTACCCACCATACACTCCTCGCACTGGCGTCCGACCACATGTTGTCGGCACTGGCACTGGCCGGTCTCCTGATGGCACAGCTCCGACACCGACCCGTTGCTGTGACACTGGCACGCTGCACAGACACAGACAGACAGAGCATGAAACTGAAAGACTTGTCCCAAATGAGATGACACACTATACATTACACACTTATACTTATGCGCTATGTATAAGATTGAGATTCATCACAAATTTAAAATCTCTTACTCATCACTGTTTATTGTATTCTCGGGTAGGATGGTTTTCCCTCTCTATTCGGCGTTTTTATTTATAAGGCAGTATTAGGACTCCTTCCTTCTTATCTGAATATTTATATTATCTCAAGGTCTACAGGGACATATCACCTGCGCTCACAGAATTTGTTTTTATTGACAGTCCCTAAAGCCCGTACTGTTTTTGGTAAAAAGGCTTTTCATTTTGCAGCACCATCTGCATGGAATCAGATACAGAATGAGTTACAGTTGAAGTAGTTGATTTCATTATATTCTTTTAAAGGCTTTTTAAAGGATTTTGCAGAAAGGCAGTCTGTCTGTCACTGTACTTAAAGGACAACTCCGGCGCAAAATGAACCTTTGGTCTAATTACACATTGGTACATAGTCCTTGATCTAAGCGCCGCTTTTGACACAGTCTGCCATGAATTGCTTATTTCTCGGCTTTCTGATATTGGTATCACTGGTTCCGCTCTTTCCTGGCTTATTTCCTATATCACTGACAGAATGTATTATATCACCATACAAGGTCATAATTCTGCCACCAATCTACTTACACGGGGCGTTCCACAAGGTTCGGTTCTTGGTCCACTCTTGTTTATCATCTACATACACCCACTTGGTAGCATCATACGCAGGCATGGACTACAATTCCATTGCTATGCAGATGACATCCAAATTTACTTCACCACCAGTTCCGATAGACCATCCCTGCCTGACTCACTCACTGCATGCATCAGGGACATAAAGCATTGGATGTCCCTTAACTTCCTTAAATTAAATGATAATAAAACTGAGATATTAGTGATTGGCTCTCCAGCCTCAGTCAAAAGGATGGACCAGTCCTTCTATATTGATGGTTTCCATATAAAGCCTTCATCACTGACTCGCAACCTCTGTGTCTTATTTGACTCAACTCTGTCTTTTGGCTCTCATATTTCTTCCATTGTTAAAAACTCTTTCTTTCATCTTCGAAATATTGCTCGTCTAAGACCATCTCTCACTTTAGCTGACGCCGAACTCTTAATTCATGCATCAATCACATCACGTCTGGATTATTGCAATGCTTTATTTCTTGGCCTTACCAAAAAACTTATTGCAAGATTACAGTACGTCCAAAACTCAGCAGCAAGAGTTCTCACCTCCACCAGGCGTTCTGCTCACATTACTCCGGTGCTTCATGACCTTCACTGGTTACCTGTTTCATCTCGTATCCACTTTAAGGTATTGCTTTTAACATATAAGGCATTAAACGGTCTTGCACCCCCATATTTGTCTGATCTACTTTTCACCTACCGTCCTGCACGTTCTCTCAGATCAACTGAACTTGGTTTACTGTCCATCCCTCGTTTTCGATTATCTACAGTAGGTGGAAGGTCATTTAGTGTTCATGCGCCAACATTATGGAATTCACTGCCCCTTTCACTTCGAAATATTTCATCAGTGACTGCTTTCAAGACACAGTTAAAAACATATCTGTTTAACATGTACTTCGTCTAAATGTGATTATATGTGTCCTTTGTGATTGTAAAGTTGTGCGTCAGTGTTTAAATGTATTATAAAGGTACCATGTAAAGTGACCTTGAGCTTTGGAAAGGCGCTATATAAATAAAACTTCTTCTTCTTCTTCTTCTTCTAGTCAACCGTTCTCTGAGATTTGTTTTCATGATTGTCGAACGTAAAGAGTTTTATCTCTAAAAACTGTTTAGCTTATAACGCTAGTATATTGGGCATTGAGTAATGAAAATAAAAATCGCTAGTTAATACCACTAACAAGGCTCAAAATAGCCCAACACTAACACGGTAGCATAATGAGGGATCCTACCTGCACACTGAAGCATTGAGAACGTTGTAAGTGTACAGACAGTTTAATAAGAAGATATTTTATAAAGACAGTCCACTTCACTTATACAGACAGGAGCCGTCTTTGGAAAACAGTCTCGACTAATCGAATCATGAACGCCGAGCCAAGTGCGCTGAACTGTCTTGGAATCTCATATGGTCCATTGTTTCCGGAAGAAAGCACTGAGCGCATAAGAGAAGCACTGAAGGTAACAGAGAAAATAAAAAAATAAAAAAATAAAAGAGACTTAGTTCTTACACAAATGGCGGACTATTCAACCGACGATCCAATTATGATTCGATTAGTCGAGACTGTTTTCCAAAGATGGCTCCTGCCTGTATAAGCGATGTGGACTGTCTTTATAAAATATCTTATTATTGTCAAGTCGAGTATATTTATATAGCGTTTTTCACAACATAGATTGCATCAAAGCAGCTTCACAGTATCAATCAAAACAATATAACAATGTTCAACCGCCACGTTTGGTAGGGCTGATCAATGGTATTAATGATTGGTTAATTAATTTGAATATCCCCAACTGAGCAAGCCAAAGGCAACAGTGGCAAGGAACCGAAAAACTCCATCAAGTGACCCAATGGAGAAAAAAAAAAACCTTGGGAGAACCCAGGCTCAGTCGGGGGCCAGTTCTCCTCTGGCGTTTATGAACTAGAGGCCGGATTTACAGTAACTGTAAGATAAAAATGTATATGAATGTCTCTAAACAGACTTTAAACTGAACCTGTGATAAACGCTGATGGCGTTCACATGCGCATTAAGAATTGATTCTATAGTTATGTGCGTTTGAATATACGTGCGCAGGTTTGTAATTCCCTACAAAACCATGCCTGAACAAACTACTTGTCTTGTCTATAAATTTGATACAGAATTTTGTTTCATTTTATCACTTCGGGGTGGGTACACAAACCGAATTTCCCACAACGCTTTATCTGTAGAGTGGGAAAGGGATTATTAAACTGTCTGTACACGTTACAACGTTCTCAATGCTTCAGTGTGCAGGTAGGATCCCTCATTATGCTACCGTGTTAGTGTTGGGCTATTTTGAGCCTTGTTAGTGGTATTAACTAGCGATTTTTATTTTCATTACTCGATGCCCTAAATACTAGCGTTATAAGTTAAACAGATTTTAGAGATAAAACTCTTTACGTTCGACAATCATGAAAACAAATCTCAGAGAACGGTTGACTATGTACCAATGTGTAATTAGACCAAAGGTTCATTTTGTGCCGGAGTTGTCCTTTAAATTAAATTGATTTAGGACTTTAGGTTTTTTATGATGATGTGTTTTGAATATGAAGAGTGAAAGTGTGTCTTTGTATTTATCTGTAAGTGTTTCTGTAACTATTTGTACAAGCGTTGCTGCCGCTTGCCAGGACACTCTTGTAAAAGAGATTTTTTATCTCAACGAGTTTCTATCCTGGTTAAATAAAGGTTGGAATGAATGAATGAATGTACTCAACCGTGTAGTGTATGAATTTTATGTGGTTATTTTGTCATTTACCATCCGAGTCTGAAGCTTTTCCAGTTAATTAAGTGCATCATCCGGGTATTTAAATTGCACTTTTTATTTTTACATTTTCAGTGTGAACTACTTGCTACTATACTGCAAAAGATCATAGAATAGTGCATTAGTATGGAAATTGGCATGCACCTATGAAAGTCCCCCTATGGTGAAAATCCATATTTTAATGTTGTTTATGTGTCTATGTGGTGTTTTTAATATGCTTTAAAGGGTACATATCATGCTTTTAAATCATCCTTTTTTACATATAAATCATACATTTGTGGTCTATATAAAGCGGAACTGCAATGCCTGGGTCTGAATTCCTCATTATTATAGCTCCACGGGCCCCTTTTCTACCCCTTTTCTGATGTGCGTCTGAGAGCAACTCGTTTTGGTGCGGTCTCTTTAAATCCAGGCTGCAGAGGTGACACTCGGTTCAACTCCACCCCGTTCGTACATTTTTGTAGTTTGATAGCAGAGACGATTATCTAGCGGCACAAAAACTTTTTATTCCACACGTTATTAACAAAATGTCAACAACGGAAGACTTGTCCATCAAGCCTTACATGTTCGAGCCAGAGTCGGAGCGAGATGAAAATAAAGACGACGAACCTGCAGAACAACGCCTTCATATGGATGTATCGCAATGGTGTGTTACTGTATTTACAGTAACGTCTCCATCCATGCCCACTACTACAATACTGCATGTTTTACAACGACTATTTAACACTCACAAAACAAAATATAAGTTATATTATAAACAATTAAAGAATTAGTCGATTATTTCTCTTGTTAAAACAAGCACACTAACAATACAACTGCTAAACCATGACCACCGTGTGTTTTAAGAAAGTAGTTAGTTAGTACTTTATTTTTATTAACGTTATTTACAGCTTACCGAAGTGCTCTGTTCGTCGTCTCCAAAGATAGAAGGAACTGATCCCTCAATCAGACGAAGTCTATCGGCAAATCCTTATTTATACTGGCGGAGGTTGCTGAAGTAACGTTAGTTATCCTTGAAGTGCTTCGCGCACACAAAAATGACTTTACCCACAGATGTGGGTACATTTCCGTGAAAAATAAAACTCAGCCAGGCACTTCGAAGAGGTTCTGATGCTGGGAGACGGTGTAATGAAGCCTGTGGGTTACTACATCCAACAACCCAACATTTTGACGTACCCTCTCGTAACTTCTGCATCCTTGAACTTGGACTACAAAATTGCAGCGAGAAATAAAAATGGCGGATTGCTCGAAGTGTTGGGCCGGAAGTCGATGTCCTTATTTGGCAGTTCCGCTGCAAATACTGTGACGTAATAGTTCAAAAAACGTCATAGATTACAGAAAAATCTAAACCGGTTGAAAAATGTGACCAAAACAGAATATAATTTCATACTAATTTCAACTTTTCTGTAATTATAAACACTCCGAATATACAGCAAAAGGCATTTAAGGGCTAAAAAAGTAGATTTAGCATGATATGTCCCCTTTAAGACTAACCATGTGTAAGTTCATAAGTCGACAGCATTGCTGAGTGTTTTCTCCTTAAAACTGCAGTGAACCAAAGACAGTCTCAAAAACACGGTGTGAAATCGCTGGTGTTTCTGACGTCACAAACGACCTTGTAACCAATCAGATCAACGTGTGATCGTCAACCAGTGGATCTCTGAGTGAGGGAGTGAGTGAGTGGAGGCGGGGCTCATCTGCATAATCATAGAACCGCGCATACTAAATGAGGCAAGGGTGTCGAGTTACATTCAAGCTATATTAAGGCATGAAGATTTTAAATGAAGAAGTTTAAATATGTAATTTTGGTGATCAAAAATTAGTTTTAAGGGATACATTGACTACAGCCAGGGGGACTTTAAGTTTTAAAAGAGCGTAGTCCAGAACATGATGGTCTTGAGACAGAATAATGGATTTAACATAAACAGCAGAACAGCACAATGGGGTAACAGTTGGCAGTAGGTTATATTTTGTTTTGATTGCCTTTATATTCAATGTATGCTACCAGTCAAAAGATTGGAATATGGTTCTTTTAATATTTTTAAAGGTCTCCTGCTCACCAAGGCTGCATTTATTTGATCAAAATACAGTAAAAACTGTAAAATATAATTACAGTTTAAAATGTGAATAAATTGTCAAATGTAAATTATTCATGTGATCAAAGTTGAATTTTCAGCATCATGTCACATGATCCCTCAGAAATCACTCTAATATTTTTGTGCTGCTCAAGAAACATTTAAGTTCATATTTTTGTGGAAACCTCCACACACTTCTTTTCAAAAGTGTGGAGTTAAGCAAGATTAAAAAAAGATAAATTCATTATTTTATTCAGCAATGACCCATTCAATTGGTCAAAAAGTGACACAAAAAAGTGTTACAAAAGACTTCCTTTTCAAATAAATGCTGTTCTTTTGAAATTTCTGTTCATCAAAGAATCCTAAAAAATAAAATGCATCATAGTTTCCACAGAAATATGAAGCAGCACAACAGTTTTCAATGTAGGTCATTCAAACTACTTCTTCAGCGTCCCCATTGAGCGCTGCGCTCCCATTGCATTGTTCTGCTCTTCACAAGACGTTATTCCCAACAGAAATAAAGTCAATCCTGTTTTCTTCAAATAAATATAAACATGCCAGAGTTTGAGAACGGTTGAGCATTGAACAGTACAGACCTGATGTCAGCAACAGCATCTTTCTACATTTAAGGAGATGCTAAAGCTTGCTGCAAATTTTTCAAATATGACTTTTGTACAATATTTAGTAGTGAAACGCTTCTATTTAGCATTTTTCTAGTAATATTAATATTAACAAAACAAATTCAGTCTGATAATAGAGTTGTTTTATCAGTACAACAATTTATGTGAAACTGCATTAATAATTGAGAATATCACAACATTGTTTACGTAGTTTTTCACATTACAAATTAAAACATCAAAAATCCTAAAACTGTCTGTTTTTTAACGGTTTTAAATTAGATTTTTAATCCCATCGTTTGATTTGAACCACACGATATGAACATGTTTTGCAATATTATAACCATATGAAATGAGCTAAGCACTGCTAAAGTCTGTAGGAACACATCAAGAGTTGAAAACTGTTTCCTAGTCATGTTTCATGTGCAACCATGGGAATGTTTTCTGAACATGCCTCTAGCGTATATACAGTAACAGCTGAAATTAAAAACCAGTGAGATATTCAATATCCCATGACCCCTTTGCATGCTAATCAGCGCAGTGTGTGTGCAAAACAATCAGCGAGAACGACTGTATCCTGCTCCCGACGGCAGTGTGTGTGACCGTGGGCTGCAGGAGGACAGATTGCGTTTCAATGTAATGCACACACACTTTCTGAGCACAGATGGAGCTGCGTGAGGCCTGTTGGAGGGGAATCGGTGTGTGTTGTCCTTGAGGCTAGACGGCCTGAGCTTGATCCTGGATCAGCTCACCTCTCTCACACACACACACATCTGCCATACAGGCTGTCTGGAAGTACACAATTGAATTTCTACAAAAATTTACACATTAACAACTTTTAAGTGACAGACAAATATGGCATTTAAAGAAAGGAAGCAAAACATCCTGTTTTATAGAGCGCTTAACATAGGACACCCACTTTTAAACACCTCCATTAATATACATGTATCTATAAGCAGTTTGAGTGTATTAAAAATGTATTATGTATTAATTGTATTAAAAATTTATTATTTTGCTGAATATGTACTTCTGTTGAAACTGAATCCTGTACTCAATAACATTTACAATGCTAAAACTTGACTTTTTACTCCTTGCAATTTCATTTGCACCACAGTATAATTAACAGGTTATCTTAAGTTAATAATATAAAATGTTATATAGAATTATATAGGTCAAAATTATTATTTGTCTTGAACAATAACAAGCCATACAAATTGCAATTGCAAGTAATTGTCTATGATCATGATTACAGTGACTTCTCTGATTGATGGATTAATTGGTTATGTGTTCTCTGATTGGTGGATTAATTGGTTACGTGTTCTCTGATTGGTGGATTAATTGGTTACGTGTTCTCTGATTGGTGGATTATGTGTCATAACCGGATCTTCCGGTGAAATGACAAACTGAGATACGCAGGGATTCTCCAATCATGTAGTCCGCTTTAACCCTGGATTCACAGTCATTTTTCAGTACCAAACCCACATTTCCACATCTAATCATCAACCGATGCACAGAACCAAGTTCCTGCCCTAAATATTTTCTCATTCAATAATCCATCTCACTCTGATGTATGTCACAATACAGAGGGGAAAAAAATATGCCGCAACATCCATTACATTTGATGTTGACAGTCTCCCGGTTCAGATGGGACCAGCTTTCCCAGAGGAAGTCAGGTAAATACGTGTTTCGCAGATTTGAATCCTGCCTGAATCCAACGCGTCTGTTTTTCAGTGCCTCGTGTTTTTCAGCGGTCTCGTCTTTCCTCTGAGAAAACGAATCCCAATCAGATGGGAATGTCTGAGATAGAGATGTGTTACTTCTTTTTTTACAGTGCGTTTCCTACTTCTTTTTAAGCTTGACAGACATGGTCACTATAGTATCTGTGATGAAAAACATCCAGCAAACAATTTTAGGTTCTGGGAACGTTCTGGGAATGTTCTCCTTAGGTTATAAAAATATAACCTAAAAATAACCTACAGGGAACGTTCCTAGAACGTTCTTGTTTGGTTCCCAAAAAAATAACCATCGGGAACATTAGGGGAAACGTTCTGTGTTTGCTGGGATATTTTTTAAAGATAAAAAAACGTAACGTCGGCCCTTGGTTTTGGTTTTAGACATCACATATTGTTGTTAGTTAAAACAATGTCACTCACCTTGGCAATTCTTGGCTACGAGGGCATCTCCAAAGTATCCGTCCGCACACCGCCCACAGTCCTGCCCTCCGTATCCCTCACGGCAGCGCCGACAGGCTCCGGTCACCGGGTCGCAGCTGAGCGTTGCGGTGCGGTCCAGGTTACCGTTACACATGCACGGCTGACAGGAACCCCCAGGAACGTTGGGACGCCCGAAATAGCCATTAGCACATCTGAGGTCGTCAAGAGCAGAGAGAATGCATACTTTAAAAAATGCGTCCAGTCAAAATACTCCAGGCCTAGCCTGGATGCCAGCCGAGCTTAGCCCCCCCACAACATTAGAGGACGGGAAGTTCGGTCTGGACTTGATCCGTTGTGAAGCAAGTATTCCCGAACCAAAGCTGTTCGGACCAATCAAATTGCCAGGACGGCTTTATACGATGATGGACCGATGATCAACAGTGACGTAATCATCACGTCACCAAAGAGCGCTTGTGTTGAACTCGTTTATAACAGAGAATGGAGAACTGAGATGTGTAGATTCAGGAACAGAGAACCATCAAGGCATTTGTCGATCGGAAAGATGTTTTTGTCGTCCATCCAATTGAGTGCAGAGGCATTTTCTTTCCAGGTTGGGTTGAAACGCCCCATAATCACAGCCCAACGGAGCCGTATCACTCACACTCTGACTAGAATCTGAGTATGACCACGTCAGGCTACTCCACAAAACTGTATATTTGACCATTTCACCATCTCTTAGATCTGGAAGCTTGTTTCCACCACAGAATAAAAAATAAAAAAGGTAATTGCGACATTTTATCTGACAATTTTGACTTTTTATCTCACAATTGTCTGATATAAAGTTGCAATTGCGTGTTATAAAGTCAGAATTGCATCTTTATATCTCGCAATTCTGACTTTATAACACACAATTGGGAGATATAAAGTCAAAATTGCGAGTTATAAAAGTTCAATTCTAAGAAAAAATAAAATAATTTCTCACTCAATTGCGACTTTATATCACGCAATTCTGACTGCGAGATATGAAAACTTATTATAATATTTTGTTCTGTGGTAAAAACAAGCTTCCATACACTCTTTTTAATAATTTATGCTTAAATCAATTTCTCACCTGCATGTGTTTTATTAATTGCTACGCAGCCATGTAATTAGCTGGATAATGTACAGTCAGCCAGCTTGGGGTCCTGGTCACTGTGTGGGTTTGTTTTGAGATAATGAACAACTGACTGAACATTTATAGCTTATGTACAGTATGATGCATAAAGAAATATTTCACTTCTAGCTCATTTTATCGTTTGTCGTTACAGTTCAAAGCAGATCACTTTAGCCCAGTTATGATAGTGTATGCACACAGAAGCTAAACCTTAACTGAACGCATCTGAGCTGAAAGAGTTATAGAGAATAGCTGGTGTAAATGGGATGAATGGACACATTTAAGGAAAGCATTTAAGTATCCTGCATTCCCAGACATGTACTGTGTATCTTTTAAAGGAGCTGTGTACACACTGTACTGGCTCCATTACAGTCCGTCTGATGAACAACCCTCTTTTGATCATGAAAAGAGCACCCGAGACTTTTCTCGCCAAAACAAAGCGCAGACGTTGAGAATGTGAGAGAAATATAAGGGGAAGAGACGCTATCACTTCCTCCGCTCGCGTCGCCCACCCGCTCTTCTTATCTGCTGTCGGTGCGCTCGGATCCAATATCTACTGAAGCAACTTGTGCTGCTGGCTGATAAACACGCCGTCCATCCACTCGCTTCATGTTAAATGGATTCCTCTGCGCTTATCTGCACACGGCTGCGCTATCTGCATGATGGCGGAAAGAGAAAGTAATCACTGTGTTTCACTCGCGCTCAGCGGATTCCACGAGCCACCCTAGATTTATTAATTGAATATGGTATTGCTTGTGACTGTCTTTACAGGCCTGCTATCAGAATCTAGTTCTAACTGTTCATGTTGGAGATTTTAACATTTAAACGAAGTCTTATATCTCACAATAACTTTAAAAGACATAATATCCTTTTAACAGTACAAATGCTCTGGGATCATGTCTCATTTAAGGAATATTGGATTGGTGCATTCATATTTACGTTTATGCATTTGGCAGACGCTTTTATCCAAAGCGACTTACATTGCATTTTCAAGGTACACATTTACATTCTTATCAGTTCTTGCTTTCCCTGGGAATCAAACCCATGACCTTGGTGTTGCAAGCGCCAACGCTCTACTGTTTAAGTTACAGGAAAGCTCAAAGCATGTACAGTAATATCTGCTAAAAATCAATCCGATGCCTGTATCACAGTGTTTATAGCCGTGTCTAATTCGCAACACCTGACCCTAGAAGGGCTTTTAACAGTTACAGTGTAAAAATTTACAGTGAATACAATAAAATGTCCAGAAACCAGTTAGCACCAATAAAAGTTAGTGTAGTAAATAAACACATTCACTTGAACTCACACAAATGCACACCTCACATACACACAGCTATACATTTCATATGGCATTACCACACTGCTGCTGCTGTATGAACCAGGATTCTGTTTGTTTTTTGAAGGTGGACAATTTAGTTAAAGTCTTTATATTTGTAGGAAGCCAGTTCCACAGATTGGCTCCTTTCACAGAAAAAACATTTTGGGCAAAAGATGTTTTAAAAAATGGACCTTTACAGTCTCCACATGTAGCAGCTCTTGTTGATCTGGAGGGTTCACACATTTACAAAGTGGCTCAGGTGCAAGTCCAATCAAACATTTAAAAAACAACTTAATGTCTCTAAGATTAACAAAATTTAAGATTTTGTGTTTACACTTAAAATCTAACAGTGATGGAATCGAATTGGCTTTTTATCTAAATTGTTATGGCCCGGTTATAAAGCCTCTCAATAGGCTTTAGGGTAGTTTGGCTGGTCTGGGACCAGTGGAGCAGTACGACAGGCGGGACAGGATCATAGTGTTCAGGAAGACATGAGCACATTCAAATGTTAGACCGCTCCTGATCATTCGGAAACAGTTCATACTGGCCTTCATTTTTCTTGAGATGTTCTTGATCTTTTGAACTTTTAAAGTTTAGCTAAAATCACTCCTAAATATTTTTCTTGTTCTACCTGATCGATGAGTTTGCCATTCATTTTAATGTCAAGGTCATTTATTGTCCAAGTTCTTAAAGAAAAACACATAGATTTAGTTTAATTTAGTGTTCAACAGGATTTGTTTAGCCAATTAACCCCTTACTAGTCGGCCCCAATTTTGGCAAGTGACGCATACATGACATACCCAACATAAAAAGGTTGCTGCTCATAAGTCATTCTGAATAGACACATCTCAGATGTCAATAGATCACATCTCAATAGATGTTTTTGATCTTTTGAACTTTTAAAGTTTAGCTAAAATCACTCCTAAATATTTTTCTTGTTCTACCTGATCGATGAGTTTGCCATTCATTTTAATGTCAAGGTCATTTATTGTCCAAGTTCTTAAAGAAAAACACATAGATTTAGTTTACGGGAGGAGATTATACAACTTCCTGTACCCCACATTCTCCTCTGAGGGAGGGAGGATAATTATTCTTCTCATAAACAGAAATATTGTTAATCTCCTCAAAAGTGACATAACTATCATAGGTAATCCTCTCAAACATCTGTCAGCTCTACTTCCGAATATATTATCAGGGAGCCAAACACCCAGTGCCAGCTCTACCTGATGCCAGCCATCCCTTATCTTTATTCTCCTCTAATAACAGTCCTCTGTATCCCACTCCCTCCTCGGAGGGATTATTCTCCTCAGAAACATACTACGTACTTACTCATAAACAAAAATATTGTTCGTCGACAATCTCCTCTAAAAGCATCTTGCTGCAACCCTCAAAGGTGGAGGGAGGAAACTTTATTCTCCTTTATTAACAGAATTAGTGTACCCCATCACCCTCCTCAGAGGGGGAAATAGGGAAGATATTCGGGATGTTAGAAAGAGGAAAGTCTCTAAACCAGTTTACCACCATCTCAACGGCAGTGTCTCTTCAAGATCATGAGCGAGCAATGAGTCCTCGTATTCCACAGAAGAAGCCAAAGTTCTTCATGCACCTCCGGGAAGAAAGAGCTCCGTCCCCAAAAAAACTAATCATCCAGTCACGAGTCCGAGCGTTCAGCGGCCTGGGAAAGTATGGCTGTTAACTCTGAATCCGATTCAGCATGAGCAAACACTGCTCAGTGTCACCTTCCTCTCCAGAGAACAATAGCACACCATGCAACGTCATGCATGAGGGCCGCAGTGCTAGAGAGAAGTTAGGGGAGCTTGCTCACGCTCTTCAAGCAGCTCCGTGTGAGTTCCCTGCGGCAGTAAGTGGGAGCACGAGCCGCGAGGCTCAGCGGCGTGACTCTCTTCACTCATGAAGAGCGCCAGCCGAGAGCGGAGCTTTCTCAGTGAGAAATCATCGCAATGAATGCATCCAGCCCCCTCGAGGGCTGAACGTGCATAACACACATATCGTGACCATCGCCAGGCATTATGAAACGCGGGCATGGAGGAACACAGCATTTACTCGCCATATTTCCTTCTCTTTACCTTTCACACACTGCAATCTTCACACCGCACACAGACAAGCAGCTTCCTGGAGACACTGAAACTGATGACGTGTTTTCAGGTGCCCCTTTTATATGCCAACTGGCTAGTTGGTACCATAGACTGTAAAAAATACGTCTGTGATGTCACCCATAGACTTTCTGAAGAACGGTTTTGAGGCCGTTTATGGGGGGTATGGGCGGCGCCATCTTGGAAAATCTATCGATGATTCAATACAAATGTTCAGGAAGGATCCAGAGGTGGTCTGATGTGTTGTGTCAGATCATGGCCAAGACGTCAAACGTAAAAATTTCAGGAATTCCACTTGGCGCAGCCGTTATCAGCTGTCAATCAAAGTTAACCTTTTTTGTCATACATTTTATATCTAAATACGATCTAAACTAACGAGTTAGAAAAAAATTCACCCCCCTCACAGTTGTCAGGCACTCCGAACCTATCGAAAAATACGATAAAAGTCCATGGGACCAACCTGTAAAAACATGAGTTTATGCTGTGAAAACGGACATTTTAACATGGGGGTCTATGGACATTTGCTCCCTTTTGGGACCGGCCCCTAGAGGAGTTTAGATGTATTGCAGTTTAAACAGTAAACTGCACTTCCGGGTTGGCTTCATTTTTCAGATTAGAATGTTGCCGCTTGGTTGGTGCCCGTGCCTCAGACACCGGGTTCTTCGGGATGCGTTCCTATTGCGTCAGCTGACGCGCCGTTGAGTTCAATCGAAAGGGAGCTTGTGTCAGACTGACTTTTATCATCTCAATGTGAATATATTTCAGTTTTGCTACTGACGCTATAGTTAAAGGTGCCCTAGAATGTGAAATTGAATTTATTTTGTCATAGTTAAATAACAAGAGTTCAGTACATGGACATGGCATACAGTGAGTCTCCAACACCATTTTTTTTCTCCTTCTTACTTAAATCTGGTTTTTGAAAAACACCCCTGAAAAACAGGCGAATCTCCACATAACACCGACTGTGACGCAACAGTCGGGATCATTCATATGTACGACTTCAAAAATTTGCATATGCCAGCCCATGTTCAATGACAGGCAGAACTGCGCAGCCGAAGCATGGCAGTCGATCAGTGTTTGGATGTACAAATGAACACAAAGGTATTTAGTTCCTTCATCCGAGCCTCTGAAGAAACAATGGGTTAATTTTATTTTCTCTGGAAATTTCCAAACATTTCACCGACGAGACTGTTTCCTCAACTTGGGCCAATACAGAGCTGGCCTCGATCGATCGAGCTACCAAGCAACACTTTCTGATGTGTAATTGTTCAAGTTCAGACAGGTAATCTTTCTCTCAATATCGTTCAATACTGTATTTACATCATCGTGTTTGCATTGGTGAAAGCATTAGAGAGAGTGCAGAAACTGCGTTGCAATGATAAGATCTTTATTCCCGCGATCAACACACTGTCATCTGTTTGCTCAATGCTCATCACAGCAACATTTTATGTGATGGGAATAGATCTAAATACTTTAAAAACATTTCACGATTCGTTAATCTCGATAGCTGTAATAGTAAAAACGTATAATGTTAATATCTGTAGTAAAAGTATTCGAGAGAGTTTCACATGTAATACGTAGCTATTTCATATGCAAGCATGTCAGCCAATCACAGCAGAGGCCGGTTACACACAGACACGCCCCTTCAAACAGAGCGTTCACATCAGAGGCTAAAATCAGGCTAGGAAAAATGCCTTTTATTTCTAAATTATGACTATTTTTTATCTAAAAAACATACGAACATTATAAGGGCAACCCAGAAAACATTATACAATAAAAATAAAAACCATTCTAAGGCACCTTTAACAATATTCTTTTGGAACCATGTTAGCAGTGTCCTTGTTTGTTTAGATTCTACTTCAGATTGTTCCTATAGTTGTGTGTAAATGTGGAGCTGTCTCAGGATAAAAGACAAGTACAGAGTGCCACAAGGCTCTGTCTTAGGTCCTATTTAGTAGAACATCCTATTATTCCATCCACATTACAAGGAAAATATGATGGCACCGTTTATATTTCCACAATTTTTTATAGTGTATTGTTATTATTTTAAATGAGGGTTTTAATTAGTGTAATAAGGTAGAAAAACTGGTATGCATTAGAAATCATTTGATACATTTGGACAAGTCTTTGGGCATAAAAATTAATTAGTAAATGATGACAATATCTGGTTAAATGCAAAAGACCTCACCTACTGTTCCAAAAAAAACAAAAAACATAATCCCCATGCCCCTAAAACACTCAGACTGTCACATCTGCACTGTTTCGGTCCCCTTTATAGGGTAACTGAGCACTGAAGGCTGGCTCTTTCTGTCTGTCTGGTGCCAGCTCATAATTTCTCCTGTCGCTAGCTCTGCTGTGAGAGAGCCATCTTAAGCACTGATGACTCGGGCCAGGTGTCTTTAACCCAGGCCATATATATATACGGCCAAGTTCCTGTCTTTCTGCACACCAGGGAACAATTACTAAAAAAAAAACTGGGACTGCTCCAACCTCTTATTTCCTTCCTCTCTTCACCCTTCACCCTCAGCCTGCTCTCTCTGGCGCGCTGTTTCAGGTGTCGATGGGCACGCAGGGCCAAACTAAACATAAGCACTCTATTTCAGAGCAGGACCAGGCGCCATGCAGGGACTGAGCTGAATTAGGTCAGTGAAAGACTGAGTGGGGTGGAGAGAGGTTTTTTCCTGTCGCGGGTCATTGATTCTTAAACCGAAGAGACCCCCCTTAAATCACTAAGCCCATTACTGTTACTACACACTCAGAGCAAGCTTACAGCACACTCCACAATAAACACATATAGAGTATGAATGAAGCAGGGGAGCGGGATGATATATATTAGACCTGTTTCACAGAGCTTGCACAACTGCAACAGCCTGTTCTGAGCTATTTACATTTACATGGACACCAGAAAGTGACGTATTGCTGGAAAACGGCTTATGGTTGAAAAGTTTTGCTCTCGTTTACATGCAGCTTTCTCTGTCTTTGTGTTTGGAATGAACCATTTTTTAGGTGCGCGTGGTGTAAAGGTGGTCACTGACAGGGTTTCTGCTGTGTATGTAACTGAGCCGGGGCTCTACCTACATAGTATAAAGTGATTTCTGGTTTCATACATTGAGCAGTCTTAAGCCCCTTTCACACAACAATGTGTTGATCCCGGGAAATTGCCATAAAATTGCTAGAGTGCCTTCTGTGTGAACGCAAACACGTCCTGGAATTGATGCCGGGATCGATTCCGGGATGGGGACCTAGTAACATTGCCGGGATCAGTCGCGGAATGCACCCTGTGTGAACAAAAGCCAGGACCAATGCCATAAAAGGGTATTTTGTTGCTTTTAGAAGAAAGTTTGTGTTCGTCATCAACAAAGAAAGAACAAAAAATGTCTGCAAAATAGAATGAAGCAGAGGCCAGGGAGCTCCTTACTGAAGCTGAGCTCGTTCACCAGCTTTGCGGAGTGGTACACGATGCGTTAGTGTACGACCGAATCCGGGAAAAAATGCTCAAGGGTGGTTTCCCGAGATCGAAAGTGCAGATCATTAGTAAACTTAAGTCGCTGCGTAAAAAAATCCACCAAGCGCACGACTACAATGGAAAGAGTGTTAGCGGAAGATTAGACTGGCCTTACTACAACACATCCTGACGTAACGTGTCTTTACGGGATCTTTACGGGATGTGTGTGAACGCACTCACAGATTCAGGAAAATCACTGGCAGTGAAAATGTGTGAAAGGGGCTCTATAGACAATTGGTAATAAATATTATAAAATGGTTAGTAGGAGTGTAATGAGTATCACCTAGAAGTCTAATTTACACAACGAGGACCACATTTATATTCAAATAGCAATTAATCTACACAGAACCCAATGCACACAAACAAACAAAAAAGGCTTATAAACTACATATAATAAACTACAAACATCAATGAAATCTTATGGATTCAGTTAGAGTGGTTGTTAATGCATGTGCAATTTAGATCAATTTATTTAACCAGTCTTTGAAGAACAGGCTCTTAAGAAAAGTGAGATATTTCAATATTGAAGGAAGCAGCTATTGTGGCACTTGTCGCTCATCTTTAATCTGTGTACTCTAATAAAACAAGCTTTACAGGCTTTGGTAGCACTCTGTGCGGCTCTACAGATATTGGATACTGTTCATTTGATTTGCTTAGATGAAAATTGCCAAAGGGATCTGTGGCTGAAAATTATGTATGCCTCGTTTTCTGCAAAGATTTCTGTTCGAAGAGAGCCGCTGTTTACTGCTGGCCAAGGATGTAAGCACATATTTAGGATTTGCTCGGGGACTAAATGTAATAATTCAAGATTCACCCACTGAAAATCACATATTTGTTGACTGCTAATCTGAATACCAGAACTGATGTTTCCTCTTCAATTTGTGTGGTGGTTACGGCCCTGTTGAAAGATGTAGACTATAAGTTTCTTTTAAATATCACCTTTATCTCAGACGTTTCTCATACAATTCCACAGGAGATTCAACTAAAAAAAAAGGCACAGATGAGAGACTAGTTGGCATAGTAGTTGGCTGAAGTAGATCATAGACACCAATGGCACCATATGTCTCTACGATCTACTTAGGCATACAATGCTTTTTGGAAACGCAGCCCAGATAATTTTGTCCTGAAGAGTTTAAAATGTTCTTCCTGTTCATCCTGAGATCTCTACCTATAATCTGCAATGGTATCGGAGTGCATTATGAGGCATTCTTGAGAATAATCAGGAGAAGCAACAGTCTCTAACTGAATATAGGCTACTGATGCCTTTCGGCGGTTAAAACAACATTCATTCTTATGTTCATTCTTGTTTATTTGATGCTATAAATGAACTAGAAGGAAGAGATGATCGGTTCACGAGCAGCTTTAACTGATGCTCTGCAGCGATCTGTCACGACACATTAAAGAGCCACAAAACGGTATTTATTGTTTAAATTTCTTTTAAAAAAATGACCAAAATTGAAAGATGAGACTTTGTTTAATATGTTTAATATCAAAAGTCACCGAAAAGTAACCTGGTCTGTCGGCGTGTTGTCAGTCTCCTCTCTGCTCCACGATGTATTGTTCACTGCGTGAGAACATGGTGTGTGTGTGTGAGAGCGGCGTAGCTTGTCGGACATAGCGACCGTAACTAAGGGGGGCGGGGCTTTGCGAACGGTCAATTGATCTCACTTGATATGGCTTCCCTGTCGGATGGCCTTGACACAATACGTTTTTAGGAACACATTTAAGAGCGACGTGCACCGCCCGACTGAGTTTGTGTGAAGTATGTCCTTCACATCTCTTTCAGCGAGTGTCTCAGGAGACAGACTGGGTTTGAGCTCCGTCTGAGCCCTGATGGATCGCTCCCATCTCGCCCCATTAATGTGCGTCTGTCCCTGGCTTTTCCCAGAACGAGAAACCTTTCCATTAACTCTCTCTTTCTCTCCTCTCGAACTTTCTCTCAGCTTGTCCTCCATAACACACGTCCAGCTCCCTGGTTTATGTTCCCGCCACCTCGTTTTCTGCTAATAGCTCAGCGTGGAGAGCTTTGGTGCCAGCTAGCGTGTACCAGCACTGGCACTGCACCAGTCCCTCTCCATCTGTTTCAGGGGTGGGGTCACAGAAGAGCCGAGACCTTTCTTCCACCTAGACGCCGTACTCCACAACACCACTGTGATTTAATCCGTATACAGAGCTGGACTGACTGCCAATACAAACCTTCCCAGAATGCAGCATATGCTAATGCTAACCCATCAGCATACCAATCTTCAGAGAACGGGAGAGAACGAAGCCCACTGGGGGAACGTGAAGAGTTGAGAAAGAGAAATAAACAGAGCGACTGATGGAATATTGCGCATGATAGATGAGCTGAGTGATTTCTGATGCTAATGAAATTAAGACGGTGCCATCAGTGCCAGAGCTGCGAGCTGCTTTGTGCTCTATTGCATCTGTGGGCACTTTACACTGACCACAGAGGATCAAGCCATTTGCTCCAACTTATGCCAGATTTTTATTTCATATCACACTGGGACAGAGATCCATATGGCCTAGAGATTAAGATGTGTTTGAGTGGTCTACTCAAACACATTAAAGACTCAAAAAACATATGCTGTTGTTCAGCACACACACACACACACACACACACACACACACACACACACACACACACACACACACACACGGGTTAAATGAGAATGGGAACACAGCAGGGGTGTGTGGCCCATATAAGCTGCAAATGCTCTGCATACCCAAGCAATTCAAGGACTCGCTAATTCATATTAACACTATAAATTCACTTGTTTGAGGTGTACCATAAACCTTGCATGATAAATTACGTTACGGAAGGGAGATAAATTACTTAGTTATTGAGGGTTTTGGGTAAGTGGATCTACAACAGTTTTGGCGCCTACGCTCTGTTGTTGTATATCGTCATCACTGTCCTGCGTTCTCATTGGTTTGCTGGGCTATGGGGGATTTCATGCGCAGGGAACACTGTCCACGAATCGCTCGCCCAAGAGCAAAAATGAGCTGTTGCTGCCAGATCTCAAGCATAATTGAAACTATTTTCATAGTATTTCCTTTTCTCCAAAGGGAATCTACAAAATCTACAATATCGGGCCCTATCTTGCACCCGGCGCAAATGACTTTGTACACTGACGCATGTATCATTCGTATTTTGCACCCGCGCAAAGCGGACTTTTCCCTCCACAGACGCACGCCGGTAAACTAGAGAATGAACTTGCGCTCCCTGGGCGGTTCAGCACAAAAAAGGAGGCGTGTTCCAGCGCAAACAATCCCTGGTGCTATTTTGCAGTTCCAGAAAACAATTGCGCCACTGACCAGAAAAAACCTAGTCAAAAGTCAGTGGCGCGTTGAGCGTACATTCAGATGCTATTTTAAGCGCGCATGCTTGGTCATAATACAGAGTGTGAACAACACGCATACACTGTAGATGATTCTCTCAGCTACACAGATGCATTTTCCTTTTTGCAAATGATACATTATTATAAGGAAAAATATTAAAACACGAGGGAAATCATTGTTGTGTCCATGACGATGGGAAAAATAGGCATAAAGCTAAATTATTATATGCATGTATAACCAAAGCTAATTTGTGTGGGTTTGTCCCGTCCCCAATGTCACTTCTCTTTCTTTTACGGCCCTGACGAGAACATCGATCTCCTCGGCTGTGAACCGATTCTGAAGCGCTCCTGGTAAATGCGCCGTTATAATAGTATTGCGCCATGGAACAAGCGCACCTCGTTCATCATGCTCTTAAAGGGAATGTGATACGACGCTCTGATTGGTTTATTTCACGTTACGCCCAAACCACACCTATGAATTATGAAGCTACTTCAGACCAACTCCTTTTAAACTTGCGTCGGGCGCAAGAGTCATTTATCCCGCCGGTAAAATAGCAACAGCACCAAAGACCCGCCCACAAAGTTACTTGTGCTTCGTGCTTGATACTTGCGTTTCAGATCGTTAAAATAGGGCCCAATATGTTAAAGAAAGACATACTGCAAGTAGACCTACTGTAACTATCCGTCATTCACAAATCTTCTCCCATGGCCTTGTTGAGGTTACCAGGTACCAGGTACCTTTTGCCTACTGATTTATGAATACTATAAATTTGGACATACTGCTTGGCTCACATACAGTTTTTCACCTGCTATTTAGTATGGAAGTAGGTATTGATGCCGGGATAGTCTTTTTACATAAACACAGTGAGCTGCATTGGTGTCTGCTGCTCATGTAGGAGGGCATCCTAACTGAAATGATTTCATAAGTGATTTCTACATACGCTTAAGCATTACAGCATTACAGCATGACATTAGCCACTCCAAGGTCAGGAGTGCAATTCCCAGGGAATGCATGAAGTGATTAAATGAGTATGCTGAATCAATGCCATGTAAGTCGCTTTGGATAAAAGCATCTGCCAAATGCATAACTGTCTGTGTCATAGTGCTCAGATGATGTTGATTTCAAGAGTTTACGATTATGTTGCTAAGCTAAGAATGTGATACTCTAACAAGCAATAAAACTACAAAGCACATACAAATACTGATTAAAACAGTCAATGTAGTTTTACTTAGATTGAACTATTTTTAATAATACTTATTCATATTAGCATGTTTCTAATCACCATTTCTTACGTTGAATTGAAAGTCAGGAGCACAACTACAGTATGAGGTCTTGTAGACGACTCAGTGCCATTATGCAGTGAAGTTCAGGTCAAGCTTCAGTATCTGTCGTCAGATATTAACCCAGTTTAGGACTTTCCCAGTACGACATTACATTTTTCATGGAAAATGATCCCTCTTAAAGATGCACATTTGGGAGTACAGAGGGAGATTTTTAAAATGTATTTATTTAGTTTAATTTAAAGGCCATTTCAGGATTGTAGAGATAAAATAACTCATGATTATAGCACTGTGAAGCCAAAATCACAATAGAACAACAGTCATGTGACACAATAGGATCATGTCATACCAACAATTAATCACAATGAAAACAACAAATCTTTAGTTATTAAAGTTACAAATGATTAGTTGAGTAGAGTGGGGTAAGATGTGCCAGTGAGTAAACTATGTTGCTTCCTAATCTAGCATATTGTGTGTCCTGTGACCAGAAAGAGCACATCATATAAAGTTGCCTGTGACTGAGAGATGTAAAACAGGAATAATAAAGTTTTTTTGTCCAAAAACATTTTTCTGGATGTAAAACCTCGTTGCCTTACCTGTCACAGCGTGCTCCGGCGTAACCCGGCTGGCATCGATCGCAGATCACCTCACCCCCGGCATCGACGTGGCACGTGGGACTGAAACTACGGTGTTTTTGAGCCAACAAGGGGACAAAGAGAAAAACAAAAGAGCAGCGAATCAAAAACATCATAAGCACTCGCTCTGGTTCTAACCGAAGCCAGAGACCGTTTGAACCCTAAGATGGTCTAGCGGGTGAGCAAAGCCTTCGCAGCGAGGTGAGCGTCATGCTAATGACTGCATGGCTATTTCAGACGACACAGGAGCCTGGCTGACGGGCATGCTGGGAATGCTGAGGGCAGGAGGAGAGCCACGCTTTCTTTAGCCCACTAGATGTGGAATGTTCAGCTGTTGCATTCTGGGACACGCCAACTCTTTCTGGATTAGCCACTAGCATGCTACAGCCAATATTAGCCTAGTGCTGAAGTCACGCTCCAGCTACAGAGTACAGACGACTACATCCGCTCCTTATGGATGCGATCATGCTAAAAATAAGACCCGCTTAAACTGAATAATGGTCTTAACTGGTTTTAGTTGAGTCTGCTACTGGCACAAGATTGTTAAAGGCGATTTGTGCAGGTTTCTTTTTAAATTCAAATTGGTAACACTTTAGTTTAGGGTCCAGTTCTCTCTATTAACTAGTTTATCATGCATATAACTAGGATATTGGCTGTTTATTAGTACTTATAAAGCACATATTAATGCCTTATTCTGCATGACCATATTCTATATCCCTTAATCCACCCAATACCTAAGATTAACAACTACCTTATTAACTATTAATAAGCAGTAATTAGGAGTTTATTAAGGCAGAAGTCATAGTTAATAGTGAAAATGTGTCCCCAAAATGTAAAAAAAAAATTCTGATCTCCCACTCCAACAAACAGGATCACGTTTTACTCTAATTGAAAAAAAAAAAAAAAAAAATTAAGACAGAAATACATTACTTTTGTAAATTACAATTAAACAGCAAATTAAAAAAAATAAAAAATATTTGATAATAATTATAACAATAATTTATTGCATTACAAGTTGCAATACTCATGTTTATGTCTTAAAATTTGCACTTTCAAACGTTCAAACCCTCAAGCTTATAATTTTTCAAATTCTTGAGCTTTTCTTTGTGGCGGAATATTACTAAAGTTCTGTCCACAAAAATGTTGGAAATTAATAATGCAAATGTGTAAATAAAGTGAAACTATCCGACATTGCATTCCCAAATGCATGTTAAACTCACTGCGCTGGCTGAGGTGGAGTGTGTGAGAGGCCGTATTTACTCTGAACCAAGACGCTTTGAAAACAAATAACTTGTGACTGGATAGTTTAGCACAAGAATACCACTTACTGTAACTGTCAGTGTTGGGGGATATCTAACTAAACGTAGCAACGTTACTATTTTAAAAACTAGTTCAGTCATGAAACTCTAGGCTGATGGTCCTTTACATGCAATCTGCTAGTAATCACATCATTGCCACATGGCACAAGCTGATTGGCCTCTGCTGATTCTGTAGCCAATGAGATTGGTTGCTCAACATTTAAATAGTCTGGTTCAGTGTTTGCTGTAAGCTAGTCCTGCTGCGCACTATCAGAGTTCCTCTGTTCCTCAAGATTAGGTCAGCCGGAACTAGGAACACTTCCCTTAAACCCTGATGTACTCGTTACATCATAAGAAGAATGGCATCTACGCTAATTTTAGTGTCTTTGTTTATCCTGAGGTTTTCCCGCAGCCTGCCGGATCCAGGCCGTATCCAGATCTGACGAGGAGCTTCGCCTGGACACACACACACACACACACTCCAGATCTGACGAGGAGCTTCGCCTGGACCCGATGACAATGCAGTGCTGAAGTGCCAACTAGCCTCTCCCTATGGAGGATCCCTTTCCCACTCTACAGATAAAGCGTTGTGGGAAATTCGGTTTGCGTACCGACCCCGAAGTGATCAAATCAAATAAAATTCTGTATCAAAATTTATAGGCAAGACAAGTAGTTTGTTTAGGCATGATTTGTAGGGAATTACAAACCTGCGCAAATATATTCAAACGCACATAACTATAGAATCAGTTCTTAATGCGCATGTGAACACCATCAGCGTTTATCACAGGTTCAGTTTAAAGTCTGTTTATAGAGAACGGCGTCGTCTAATCGGCCCCTGATTTAATAACTAATGATCATTTCGCCGGAAGTGAATCAATCAAAACTAACTTTAGCTGGAAATAACATTATTCAAGAACCGCTATAAAGACAAAACAATCTCTGTTACCTTAAACTATATGTTTATCTCTGTAAAGCTGCTTTGAAACAGTCTACATTGTTAAAAGCGCTATATAAATGAAGATGACTTGACTCTGAACCCCTCCACCTCCCCAGCTCCACCTGCCTGGATCTGCTGATGGATTTATCTACTGTATGTGTATTTATGCAGCAGCAGCAGATCTTACATGCTCACAGCAGCGTCTCTGAGTATCTATTAGCAGAAGTAAGTCCATAGTAGATCTGCAGCAGCGTAGACCACTCATTAACATTGCCACATTCAATAACATACTAAAACTATATCGAGTTTCATAGTATCATGATTTAACTACATTTTTTCGGCAGGCCGACAGAAGCCCAGCTATTTTCAAACCCATTTAGTGTAAGTTTGTGCATTTAACTTATATGGTATCCTAATTGAGATAGCCTGATAGTTATATGCAGTAATAATCTGATCAGTAATCTCAGTGCAAGTAGCTACGTGTTTATAGCTTGTAATGTAGCTAACTACTGTTACGTGACTGTTTAACTACTTTAAATTCTGAGTTAGGTAAGGTAGGTTGAAGCAGCTTCCCCAACACTATAATGGTCACTATAGTCAGAGAAGCGATTATCTATGGACAGCGTCATGATGGTGAGTGTTAAGATGGTGGAGTGTGATGTCATTGCTGTGACCATACATACTTGTTTGAAGGGTTCAGAAGAGGACAGGCACACGGCTGACAGTCATCCGCTGCTCCCCTGCTGGCGTCTCCGTAATAACCAGGAGCACATCGCTCACAGTTCGGTCCTATGGTGTGATCCCTACAGTCCTACAATACACACAAACACATTCACACAGGGATAGACCACATGTAAAGACAACAACAACAACACATGACTACTGTCAGGACATGGAGGTATGTTAGCATTTATACACAAAACATCTGGTGAAATGAAAACGCATCAGAGCCGCCTTAAACTTGCATAAAAGCTTTGTGTAACTCAAAAGTCTCAACTTCACCTACTATTAACACAGCTAACTTTAAAAAGTAAGATTCCTCGACAGGGACGCACACTTTTCATCAGTCTTTTAGAGGTACACAGTGTCAGGCTAATGGATCAGAGGGACGGCGGGCGTATTTCATCTTTGAGAGGTGACTACACGTGCACACAGTGATAATCACAGCGCAATCCATCGACACACACTCAGTCTGACAGCGCAGGATGAGCGTTCGCAGGAGGAAACGGTCTGCTGTTTTCACGGAAGACTGAGGTTGTGTCCTCACGAAAGCTTACAGACCTAATGTCACCTTACTGAACAACACAAAGACCAGCTGAAGAGAGAATGACACAGAAGAAGGGGCAGTGACTAGAAAAAAACTCTAACATTAGCTTAGTATAAAAAAACAACTACTTTTAAACATCACAAACTGTCCGAATGTGTCCAACAATTAAAATCACATAAAAACATAATTTTGACATAATGGGCCCTATCATATACACCCGGCGCAATGTGGGGCGACGCAAGAGTGTTTTACTAGTTTCAGCCCGACGCAGTTTTCATTTTTACATTCTGCGCCACGTTGTTTAAATAGCAAATGCGTTTGTGCCCATCATGGGCGTGCTGTTCTGTGTGTTCAGGCGCATTGATGGTGTGTTACTATTCTGAGGAACTGAAATAGACTGAGCCGTTGACCAACAAAACCTGCTCTAAAGTCAATGGTGCAGTATTTTTTTTGTTATTTAAAGAGTGTGTTAGTAGTGTGCGCCTACAGGCGGGTCCACAACGCGCATACACTCTGCTTATAACACACACAGGGACAACCAGCACACATACTAGCCAAATATTAAAAATAAAAGGATTACAATGTAAAAGATTATTATTGTGTACATAAAGAAATGTTGGAATCCGGCTTGTCCCGTAGATGGTCTGTTTGCATGCTTTAACCTCACACACACACACACACACACACACACACACACACACACACACACAACGCAACTGGCTTTTAAAGGGAATGGGAGATGTGTCTCTGGTTGGTTTATTTCACGTATGTAATTTTACAAAAAAACAAACAAAAAAAAAACATTACTCATTAAGAGATTAGGGACAACCCTTTTAAACCAGCTGACCATTTTTCCCGTCGTTAAACTAAATTAAAATAGGGCCCAATATGTTAAACTAATAATTATTGTTGTAAAATGCTATTTTAATCAACTAATTCAATTGTGCAAATCTGTTACAGTATGATTTTGCCTATTAAAATAAAATATAACATTCTTTACACTTGTGACACACAGGTCAACATTGAAAATTGACATTTAATTTCTCATTAATCTGTGACGTGTGGTAAATGTCAAGAGGTTAATCTAAATATTATATAAACTGTCTTATGATCCATTCATATTTTAAATGAGACGCATGTAAATACTAGGTGGATACTGGGCCTGTGTGTTTTACCTCTGGCACTGATCAACACACACACACACACACACACACATAATGGAATGGTTGTATTTTCTGCGACTCCATCTGAACTGCATTCACAGCAGATTGTGTTATTGTGTTATTATAATGCAGTTCTGTTATTATGGGCAAACAGCTACAACAGCAAAAGCAGCAATGACAAAGTCCATTCTGTACACTCACTATGAAGAAACAACAAAATACCATCTTTCACCTCAACAATGAGCACACACACACACACACACATTACCAGGCAGTGTCCAGTGACGTCATCGCAGCGCTCCGCATGTCTGTGGCATTGACAGAGCTCACACACACCTCGATACAGCGTCCCGTTCACCCTGCGGTAGCCCACCGCACACATCTGAAAACACACACACACACATCACAGTAACATCATTCATCATGGGGAAATGAAGGGTTTTTGGTAAAGTATAAGCAGGTTTGGCTGAACGTGTGTCATGAGTTAACTGTGTGTGAGCACCAGCGCTGCCAGTAATTAATCTGTGCTGTGCTAATTGACGGATCACTGTAGAGCACAAAGTGCTTTGATTTACTAAATGAGGGAGAAGATTTATTTCAGTCGACTGAAGCGCAAGCGAAGTTTATAGAGCCGGCTGATAAATGCTTTTTCAGACAGAGTTTGTGTGTGTGTGAGTGAGTGAGTGAGTGAGTGAGTGAGTGAGGTGTGTGTGTGTGTGTGTGTGTGTGTGCGTGTGTACGTGCGTACGTGCGTGTGTGTGCGTGTGTGTGTGTGTGTGTGTGTGTGTGTACGTGCGTGTGTGTGCGTGTGTGTGTTCTTAAGATGTGCTTTTTCAAACCTTTCTGTCTTGTTTTGTTTCATTAATGTATCTGAAGTTGAATCCGTGTTTTCTGTCTACGCCTTTTACAGTCGGCATCAAAACAAAATTGTTCTATTTATTTTCTAAATGCATGTTAATGGTCTTATTGTGAACAATGCAATCATGCATATTTTTTACCTCAGAATCTTTGTAATTAAAATACCACAGCTCTGTCTTTCTGCGAGGCTGTGCTGCGTTTAAGCCAATGACATTCTGATCTGCCTTCATTCAGGTTTGCAACCTTTACTTTTCACAATTGAATCAACAGCCAACGGATTGAATCAAGTTTCACCATTTATTTTCTCTCGTTCAAGAAGCCGTCTCACTCGGCACAATATGGTCGTAAAGTCATGACTCTTTCCGTTTCTTGCCGACTGTAAGGTAGTATCCTCACCTAAAAGGATCCTCATAATCTTTTTTTAAAATCAAGGACAACCATCACCACAGGTGTACTACAGATAATGTATGTGCATTGTGCACTGATAAGAACAATAACTGTTTTTACATACAAGAGAAGGACAGCCAGGTCATATGAACAGAAATAGCATATTTGTATATTGAGGATGTTTTACAGGTTAACATTTGTTCTTGTTTCAGAAGCCGTTTAACTGGGATATACGGCAAAGCGGGGAAGAAAAGATTAGAGCAACTTCCGTTTCATGACGTCTTTAATCTGTCCCCCAGAGAGACTGCCAGTTTCCCCAGCTTTTGCAATCAATATCAAGTAAATGATCCGCTCACAGTGAGATGCAGTGAATGAACCATTTGATGCTCTAATGAGCAGAAAAATATACAGCACACAAACACTGGGTTAAATTGAACATTTTTAATTAGATGAATCTATTAATTATCTATACTTCTATACTAATTCATCTTAGTTTAACATTTAAAGTGAATTGCAAACAGAAACAAATGATCATAAATAAGTGATTTTGACAGGAAGCTTTTACATTTATGCATTTGGCAGACGCTTTTATCCAAAGCGACTTGCTTTGCATTTCAAGGTACACATTTACATTCTTATCAGTTCTTGCTTTCCCTGAGAATCGAACCCATGACCTTGGCGTTGCAAGCACCAACGCTCTACTGTTTGAGCTACAGGAAAGTTGAATGTGCTTGTTTCTGCATGCAAATGCTGTGAAACCTCTGATCTCCGTTTAAAGTCTTTAATCATTACTAATCATAACCTTTTAAAACTTGTTTTTATCTGATTATTGTTGTGTAATTATCAGAGCTGTTTGATGACTAATTTAGCTCATTTGTATGTAATATTCAAGCATTTTTTTATCAAACAAAAATCTTTTAATCTTTTAAAACAGTTCATCTTGGTCTGCATTCTGGAATGTGTTATTAGTGAGTGAGAGACTGCTCATTAGCATCAGCCTTTGTGTGATGACGTCCGAGTGCCTTCCAAATGATGCTTATTTTCAGCATTATTTTCAAGCCGTCACTCGCATGATCACGTCCCTTTCACTGAGCTCATTGCATTTTGGGACTGACTTATTCATGGAGAAAACATGTGAATTTGGTCAAAGCCAGATATACTATAATGAGGCAGAGTAATCGTGCCTTCGCATCGGGATGATGTCTCAGTGTGCTGTCTAGATCATTAGGGTTTGGCAGAGAACTGCTGACTGCAGAGATCGTTCACACACATGCTGAATATGAACAGGATAGTTGGAATGACTACAGCAATAAGCATCACACTTGTTGTTCGTCTGTCTTTCAGGGACCCGGCTGACCCTGTCGCTCTGAGCGCAGCCTGTCCTGTCCTGAGCACACACACAACACTGAGCTGAGGACAGAGATGAAAAATAGGTCACTCAAAAACTAATAATGTGTCATCAAGTACTCAATACTTGACGCTCACTTCTTAAGCATAATGCGGGACTCTTATTTTGAAATGTATGCTTATTCAAAAAGATGAGATAGGTAAATATGCACTTTTACAACCATCTACAGCATACAATATAAACACCATGACGTAAACATTGTCATAATTCATCAACAGATAAAAAGGAATCGCTTGACATTAATGCAGTATTAATGGATTGTGATCTGCTCCGAAACTGTGAGTCTGTAGAACAACTACAGTGCTGTGTTTTTTTTTGCATTGAAAAAAGCAGCGCTCTTATTTATTTAATAAAATCATCACCTTTTGAAGTCGATCACATCAGGCCATATCCCTATTACTGTTTTCCATCAAAATTAAGACCTCTTAAAATTACAATGAAGACGTTTGTTATAACATTTAAAGTCCCCCTGTGGTGAAAATCCAGCTTTTAATGTTGTTTATGTGTCTATGTGGTGTTTTTAATACGCTTTAAGACAAACCATGTTACGTTCATAAGTCAACAGCATTGCTGAGTATTTTCTGCAGTGAACCAAAAACACGGTGTGAAATCGCTGGTGTTTCTGACGTCACAAACGACCTTGTAACCAATCAGATCAACGTGTGATCGTCAACCAGTGGATCTCTGAGTGAGGGAGTGAGTGGGGACGGGGCTCATCTGCATATTCATAGAACTGCGCATACTAAATGAGGCAAGGGTGTCGAGTTACATTTAAGCTATTTTAAGCATGAAGACCTTTTTTTCAAGGAAAAAACTTTTAAATATGTAATTTTGGTGATCAAAAATTAGTTTTAAGGGATACTTTATGACCTGATGGTTTTACTTTTTTTTTTTTATTACATTATATTAACATTATGATTTTTATCCATCAATTCAAAGTCCATGCAAGCAAAAAGTTTCGGTTACTACTGTAACCCTGGTTCCCTGAGAAGCACGAGTGTAATCACTTAAGCCTGTTTTATGCTTCTGCGTCGAATCGACGGCATACCCCCGCAGACCCCTCTGCGTCGCCGTGAACCCCTCTCCGACCCCTCCGCCGTTGCTCGACGTGCACCTCCAAAAAAATTTTACTACGTGTCGAGGCGACGCAGACCGCAAGGGCTGTGATTGGTCAGATTCAACGGGATGCAACGCAATCTGACGCAGAACCATAAAACGGCCACGACGCCGTAGGAGTGACGGCGTAGCTATGCCGTGGAGTTGACGCAGAAGCATAATGAGGCCTGTAATGACGGGACATCATCCCATGATGCATGACGTCGTAACCAGGAAGCTATAAAGGATATCCAGACCAAACAATCCCAGCTTCTGATTGGCTGAAGAAAGTCGCTCACAGGCATGCAGGAAATAAGACAAGGTTACAGTCGTAACCAAGACATTCCCTTTCGAGGGAACTCCACGCTGCGTCAGATGTTGACGCTATGGGAACATTATAAATGTGTGCGGAGAGGTCCAGCCCGCCACATCACACACTTCTTAAAGGTAAATCACAAATAATGGGAGAACGTGACACAGAGCGCTTACAGAAGGCACAGAAGGTGCAGATGTTTGGTCCGGGTATCCGTTATAGCTTCCTGGTTACGATGTCATGTGTTGCGAGATGAGGTTCCACCAATGAGTGATTACACGTGTGCTTCAGACGTAATCACGCAGAGATTTTCCCATAGCGTCAACCTCTGATGCAGCGTGAAGATTAGGAATAGGCATTTAAATTTTTTTTTACAAATAATATTCAAAGATCACTGGGTATTATTCGATTCTTATTCGAAAATCGCACCCCTCCCCACATGCAGGTATAGGCTACACACCAGAGCATGTGAGCGAAGCGGAACGGTGTGACGCTTAAATATAACTAAAAAACTTTAACTTACGTTTCATATTTATGTTTAAATAATATAATGTTATTTTTTTTATTTCATCTATGTTGATTATATGAAAAGGCAACCGCATGAGATGAGTAATATAGGATCATAAGATGCCCAATATATCGGGAGACATATGGAGTGGGTCAGACATTATCTTGAACACTTAATTAAGTTTTGTTTTGTAGAAAGCCTTTCTTTAAAGTGAATTTTCGTTTCGTATAAATTGTATCTTAATTTTAATCAATGTCTCATCAACCAATTGCCTGGATTTAATAAATAAGAAGCAAATATAGCAGGACACGGAGGCACCGGCGCATGAACTGGAGCGGGTCTCATAAATTAACCGAAACTCAGCGTATAAGCTACTATAGAAATATATATATAGAAAGCTTGAAATGTCTATAAATGAAAATAATTCAAATTCAAGTCAGTAGACTGTTATGGTTATGGTTAGGTGTTAGTGTTCGGGTTCGGAGAATAAGTTGACTTGTAGTCGCCAATTTGCTTATAGTCAGTTGAATGTCTGTTGGGGGACCAACAAAATAAAGTGTTAGCAGATATTAAGCTGACAGTCTACTAATACTCTAATGACAGTTAGTTGACATGTAGTTGAAAAGTTACTTATAGTTAGTAGAATGTCTAAAGTGGACTATCGAAATAAAGTGTTACCTTAAAATTTTCTAGCCTACTAGTCGACTGAAAAAACTTTAGTCGTGGACGGGCAGCCCTACTTATTTCACATAGTTTCTAAGCCCCCCTGAAATACTTTTTTTTTTGTTGCTTTTAGTATGAATATATTAGCCTGAAGGTTATGAATAAGCTGGTTTGTTCCAAAACAATGACAAAATTTGCATTTAGCAGATACAGTCTATCATTTCCGCTAAAATGGATCAGGGATTTGTATGACGTCACTGCTGACTTCAGCTTCTCATCACATCTTCTGTCCAATCAAATGCTCTTTAGAATCTAAAGCTCCACCCTCTATGCTATAAACACCACCTGGACAAACCCACTGTTGACACTTCACGGAGCAATATGTGTTGAACTTGAAAGAGTTTATTCACACCTCTACTATTGAATCCAGCGTATCATCAGCGCTCGGATTCGCTTCCATAGTGCTGTCGAGTACGACTCGCAGTCTGTGCGAGAAACTAAACGCTATTGGCTGTTTGAAAAGGGGGAGGAGCCATTCAAATTGTCCCGCCTCCGCTTCCTGTTTCAGTGGAAATTACGTCAATGCATCAAACAAAGCTGCGCGATCCAAGGCACTTCAGTGGGCCTTTAAAGGTAATCCATATGAATGGAGCAGTTTAATCCAAGTCTTGTGAAGAGATATGATCCCTTTATACGTTGAACAGATGTAGGCTTTTATTCACATATAAACATTAATCAGTGCACATACACAGAGCATATCAAATGCGGTCAACAGCCACACAACAATACTTGAAGCACGAGAACCAATGAGGTTCATTCTCTAACCAAAGCCCAGTATTATAGACTTATTTGGACAAATCCTTGCTTTGGGAACATTTTGGGACTGCCTCAATTAGAAAACCTATTCGTAAATAAAACAAATGTATTTTTACTGAAGATCTCTATTATGATTGTAAGGTTTGGGTTAGTCTGCAGTTATTATAATGAGCTTTTCTCTGAGTGTCCTCGTTTAGGAGTAAAGGTGTGTGTGTGATTTCAGGTTTGAGTTTTGGAGGGTTTATATCCTGCGGTTGAGATGATCACAGTGTCTCAATTGTGTCTCTTGGCCAGTGGTTCCTGCTCACATCAGCATAAAAATCTGCTCACTCAGATATCAATAGCCAGTGCAGCTTTAATGGAGCAGACACTTATGCAGAGAGAAAGCATCTCGCAGTGATTCAACACCGTCAGCCGCCCCTGCTGCTGATGCACACAGAGCGAAGCAGACGCTCATCCCACTGCTGACAGAGTTTGATCAGGGTTTGTCCCAGGAGCTGTACATGAGGAACACAGAGGAGGAGACGGCGTGCGTCAGACTGCCACAAGGATTCATCTCTCCGATGGGAAGCAGTTTAAAACACACCGAGCTGCTGCAATAATAACCACCGGGGACAATACCCAGCAAGCAATAGCCATCATCGCACCATCTCGGTTAACTATAGACCCGATGTAGTCCGGCTATGAGTAACCCACTTCTAGCCAAAATAACCTTGAATGTCGTTTTTGCCAAAATAACTTGCGAGATGTATGATATTCCATCATGTAAGCAAAGTAAACAGTGATTACAAGGTGTTTGGTTTCATTTCTTTGTTATCCAATTGATGACTAGTCTATTAGACGATTATTCAATTTTCACTGACAGCCCAAATTTTTCCTTGTTTTAGCCTAGACGTCTGGGCTGTGTTTGGACGGCTATTAGATGTCTTTAAAACGCAAAATTGCTGGGCAGTGTCTAGATTCGCCAGTTTACCAGCTGGACTCCTTGAGAAAAGAGCTATGTTTGAGAATGTTAGCAGCAGGAACACGAGTACTAATCACGCGTGTTGCACACGTCCTGAAAAGTGAAGCTGAAACGTTGCCTGTAGTATAGGTCATAAACCCTGCCATCTCTATGTAATCGAATGGGACGTGAGCCAAACTTAAATAATCCAATTACACTTCAAATACATTTTTCCAAAGAGGGTTTCTGGTTTCACGCTGACGTATGTTAAAGTGTTTGATTTTCCAGTAATTTTGGTTATATTTAGTTATTTGATGCTATAAAAGCGGGGTGTGATGTCATGATTGACAGGTGTGTTTGCGATTGAGTGTTGACCTTGATATCGCGGCTCCACCTTACAAGGTCGTACAAGGTCAACACCCATTTCTAGGACATTTTGGCTTCATTTTTCTATTGGAAGGAAGTGAGACACATCGTCCATCCATTTTTTTTTTTTTTTTTACAATCTATGGTAGTAATCCATGAGCAGAGTTATACTTTACTGTATATTTCACTCTACTATCTGGGAAATAATCGGTTTTCATTTTGGACGGACAGACATTTCAAAACATATTTCTGTTAATAGACTGCTGCAGGTCTGATGTATTTCTATAGGCCAAAACACACAATTTCAACACGTCCGGTTCCATTGACCTGAAGTCAAAGAGTTTTTGAATGGGTATTTTGATTAAATGGCTGAATTAAGGTCTGTGGTAAACATAAGCTCAAGATATTTCATGTTTTATTCTACGACATAAAAAATACTCCCTTGTGATTTTTTTTTACTTGTCTTGAAAAAGGCGCTTGCCAACGAGAGGTTGAACAGCTGAACTCATTGTGTTAACTATTCTAACTCAAACTTTCAAGGAAAATGTTTTTAAACAAAGATTGAAAGAGTTTAATGACGTTGTCGACGTTGAAGTCATGTGACCGAGCTGTAGTTTGTTTATAACCAACCTTTTTGAATGATGAAAAAAACGTGTAAGAATCATAAACTTTTGTTGGTCGCTCAACTTATTTTCTGCAATTTTCTGTTTTGTGGAAGGAACCAGGCTGATGTGAACTCACGGGTCGGCCTCATCACAAATACCTCATCACTGCAGCGCCTTACTGAATGAGTTTCAAATAAACCCATCCCTATGAGCTGTCCGTTTTACAAGCCGCTCAATCAATCTCTTCCTGTCTTCTGGATTTTCTTTTTGTGCTCCACAGAAAACATTACCAACATAAAGCTTCGTAGTGAGTAATGATGACAGTGTTTGGCTGAATCATTTAAAGCTTTTCAAATTAATTTCAAACTTTCACAGCTCTCCCTGAGGAGACTGAAGCCAGTCTCACGCTGTTCTGAGTGGTTCATACATTCACTGCCAACTTTCCATGAAGGCTCTTAACCCTCTAATTCTCTTCGGAAAAAATTACATTCGTTTTTTGAAGACTTTCTGTCTTCATCGGAATGGAACGAAACTTGATAGAGGTTTTGGCACTTGCGGTGTAACACACACACACAAAGAAAATCATGGACATGGTTCGAACAGGTTATATGGTCCTGAAAAAAAACTTGAAACTTTTGGTACTGCGGCCAAACAAAATCTGACAAAGCTAATTTTTTTAGATTTCAGGCTAAAATTTTAAACACAACTTGTTTAGATTTATGGCTTTGATTTTCTCACAGTTTTAGAGTAAAACATGCTTTTGAAAATATATATTTCATATAAATTTTTTATTTTTCATAAAAATAAACGTTACATTTTTTTTTAAGTTCACTTTTTAAAACTTTTTTCACTTCAGCATTAATCTGGGGTAATCTGGGGTATATACACCACTCTACAGTAATTTGAAAGTGATTGCAGTACCAGTTTTGGCCACAATCGTACATACGGCTCCTTTAAATAAAAAACATTAGCAAACTAAAATCTAGTACATTAATTTAATAACATAAATTTCGATCATTTTTGACCGACACGATCTTGTCAGACTACCAAAGTGTTTCCTGCCCACTTATGCAGCTTTGTTTTTGTTGCTTACCTCACAGGACGTCCCATCATATCCAGGTGGACACTGGCACACCTCCACTGCACGAGCCTGTGACCCGCTGCGAGAGTCTTCATCCGCCACACTCATGCTCACACTGCCCAACCTGTGTGTGTGTGTGTGTGTGTGAGTGAGAGAGAGAGAGAGAGAGAGAGAGAGAGAGAGAGTGTGTGTGTGTGTGTGTGAGAGAGAGAGAGAGAGAGAAAGAGAGTGTGTGTGTGTGTGTGTGAGAGAGAGAGAGAGAGAGAAAGAGAGTGTGTGTGTGTGTGTGTGTGTGAGAGAGAGAGAGAGAGAGAGAGAGAGTAAGTGTGTGTGTGTGTGAGAGAGAGAGAGAGAGAGAGAGAGAGAGAGAGAACACGATCCAGTCACAACTCTGTATATTGATGTTAGGCCTGCCAATTGATTACAATGTTAAATCGTGATTAATCGCATCATTTAGTTGCAGCTAAATGCATTAAGTTAATAACAGGCCTTGTGTAATAAACAGGTCCGACACAAACACAAACAGATGCGATGTAATATAATGATGTAATACAGAAGTTTCTTCACTATAGTAATACTGCTGTATGAGAGAGAGATATTTCTCCGGCTGAGCTTCAGAGAAGATTAAAATATTTTCCAGCCAGCATTTTAATTTTAAGTTGCAGAATGTTTGATCATATTTATGAAACTTTCATGGCTCTCAGAATATTTTTGTTGAATGATGTAAACAGTGAAATATGAAAACAGTCAATATTTCAAAAGAGAACCATTCTAGCTTCATTCATTCTTTTTTATCAACACTTAAATTTGGGTAACAAAAACGAAAAGAAAATCACGTTTTTGCCAAAGACTACGACCGGATGGGATTCAGAGCGATGATGAAAACACAGATCCATCACACACACACACACACAGAGAACTTTACCGTCGTTTCTACATCATGAGTCAACATTTCATTCAGTAACATCAGGCAGTTTTGATGTATTTGCTGTGTAGGATTGAAAATAATCCAAGATATTTGAAATGAACAAAGACATATGCTTTACTGTGTTCCACCTCTTGTTTCAACCACAAGGACCATTTGGAGTTCCCAAAGACACAGATGGGGTGATAGTGATCAAGGCCTGTAGGCCAAGATGTTTGTACTTTGGGGGTCAATGAATTGTCACACCTTTAGAACAATGGGGGAAGTGTAATTATCTGATTGGTCAGTTTGAATGTCTCACATTTGAGTTTTAGTCACATGGTCAGGGAAAGGATAAAACAAGATTGAAGCTTTTGCTCGCTCTCTCATGCTCTGGCGCTCTGATTCTCTGTGTCCCTCTTGGGACTCTCTGTATCTCTCTCTCTCTCTCTCTCTCTCTCTCTCTCTCTCTTTCACAGGTAACATTTTACATACATGCTGGGTACAATTAATTATATAACATCATCTCATACAACTATTATGTAACTATTTTAAGTGTAACCATAACCATATTTTGTCATTAAACCTTGTCAATTACAAATAACGTGCTAACTAGTTTTGATTTGGTATTGACTTTGAAGTGCTACCTATTGCAATACAATATTGTCACTCTCTATAGCAACGCTCTCCCACATATTAAGCTATTGTAACTGCGCTTATTTCCGTCGTTGGTATAAGTGGCAGTGGGTGGAATAGACAAGAAATGTACAGTTTTCTACCATCTTGCTGATAACGTTTCTTAGTCATTCGGCAGTCTTGCAGCTTGAACCCCTGCAGGAAATCCACCCTTACAGATGGTGCCGAAACCCCGGGATCCCTTGCAGTGTGTTTTCTGAAATTCACTTTGATCGGTCATCAGAATGAGGACATTTTTTCACAGTTGAATGGATTAAAGCTGATCTTCTGGCCATGGAATGGGTAAGTCTGTTGTCATTGTTTAATGGTATGATAGGAGAAGTCTCCATTTGAATGAAACAGAATTTAGAAGGTTTTGAATAGCTTTAGTCCCATTACTGTACAATTTGTGAATAGCGTGAATATTCAGATCTCCTCGGGGATGGAAGGGAAAAATTCTGATAATAGTGACGTATTGTTTGCTTTATGGAGCAAAAAAGTTGATCCTACCTTATGTAAACTCAAGAAAGAGTACATTGATTTTAAATGTCCAGATGAGGAATTGTTCCAATGGTGGGACACATTTGGCAAACATCAAAAGAAATCAAAACATGGTGAAATAATTGAGGCTTTAAACTTCATAAGTTTTACAAGGCTACGTGATTTAACAACGTGTCTATCTTCAAGTATAGATGCTAAATGTAAAGAAGTGCAATCTAAAAATGCAGAGGCACAAGAGTCTGAGGCAAAGATTAAAGATCTTCAAACACAGCTAGATAAATTACTAGTTGAGCAATTAGCCCTGACTGAAAGGTGTAAAAATCACAAAGAGACCATTGCAGATCTGAAGGCTAAGCTAAATGCTAAAAAGTCCATGGCTCCCAAAATGCTTAACAGCAATGGGACTAAAAAGCATGTTCACTTCCTAGAGGAAGTGACTTGCTCTAATGAATCTGAAACGTTTAGTTCAGAAAATGCATGTGCAACTGCTCAAGAAAGTATGCCTATTTCAGTTCTTAAGGTGATGCAGCACCGTAATAGCGCAGAGTCATGTACCAAAACGCATGGTGTACTAGCATTAGAGAGTCGTGAAAATCCTCAAACTCCAGGAGAGCGTAGCAATCAACCCTATGGTAAAGAAAGCAGGTTTTGCAGTTCCTGTCAAAAAATAGGCCATAAAGAGGGAAAATGCTGGTCACTGGGTAGGGGAAGACCTCCTCCTTATTTTCAGAAAAATAGCAAACCACTTTCAAAGAGCAAAAATCAGCGATCTGCACGTACAGGTAAAACTCTTAGTGAGTTAACTGCTTTGTTCATGCAAGGCCTTCAGTTATTAACTTCGCTTGCTAGTGGGTTGGTAGCCCAATAGCAACAAGTTTGATATCCAAATTGCAATGATCCTGTTTGTATTTTCAAATTTGTAATTGTGCGTAACACATTGCTCATAGAACACAATTTATAGTTGTTTGTGCTACTACAATGTGCACATAGGCTAATTACGTTTATTCTTTAAAACACAGGATTGCTTTACTGTAAGTGTTGTATGGAAACACTTAGGTTAAAAGGTTGTAGATGCTGTGCATTCTAGGCCATCTTGTGTAAATTGGAATAATTTTTTTACTGGAATTGCACAGCAATTTCAAGTTGCATGTGTGTCTATGGTGAATTTGTTTGTTCTCCTTAGTGGAAAACTCTGCTATTTTCCATATAGCTGCTGTAAAACCACGTAAAGGAGCATAGAATGGCCATGTGGCTACAATGTGCTTCACAAATGCATAACCCTGAAAATGCTTTCCCCACAACAGGATTCAGTAACTCTGAAATTGCACTTTTATCATGCTTCTTAACAAAAACATTGGTGAGGGAAGATTTTGAGCCAGATCACACCTCATACTCACATTCTCATGCTGGCTCCCTGTTACAACAACAGGACCAAATTTGCATCACAATTGTAAACCCCCCTCATCTTTGTTTTGGGGCATGATGAATTTACACATAGCCACAGCTAAATGCAGCCATATAGATAACACCATTTGATCTTCACACACAAAGTCAAATCTGCAGCTGATTTTGCCTCACAAAATGTAATTCATACAATTTTATTCAAGTCTTTACATCTAGACTGAATTATAACTGTGAATTGCATCTAATAATTGTTTGTTTTGTTTTTCTTTGAATTTCACTTGTCTCACCAAGTTACATTTTAAAATGTATGTCAGTATTTCTCATTTTTACCCAAGTACAAATATTTGTATTCTCTCATTAATGCTTTTGAAACATTTCTAAAACTTATTGGGTTTATGCTTATTTGTATTTTGTCCATTTGACTTGCAACAATGTTTTTGGACATTAATTCAATTGAATCTCTGTGTTTGGTTACACTAAATATTTTGCTGATACTCTTCATGAAATGGGGTTTTAAACCAGCATTTATTGTTTTGTTGTAATGCAATTTATTTAAATGTTTCCAGAAACAGTGTAAGAGCTTGTACGATCTTCTTTTATTCTCCCTTGACCATATTTTTAAGTACATCAATTTAAGGGCTTTTTTGCCAGAGACAAATTTTAATCTGACCATATCAAACATCTGACCAATGACAAATGCCATATGTATGCTTTTTCTGTTTGTTGTGCTATATGCTCTTTTAAAATCACAGGATTCCTGCTACCTAAGTTCACATCCAGAATCCTATCTCAGAAAGAGACAGCTCCCAGATTGCTATCCCACTGTCCCACTCGTTTGCTCCTAGATTCAGTGCCTGCTCTTGTGGAAGTGTGAAGTGTGTGATGAATGATTTGCATATCTATGAAAGGTGCAGCACCATTTGCAGGGCTGCCTCTTCATGCAGGGCTGAAAGGAGAACAGAGACTCAAGACTGACCAACTGCTATTGCAACAAGCCTGGACGAAAAGTCTGAAGATGCAACTACACACAACAGAAAGCATGTCTTTATGGATTGTGCCACCTTTGGACTCCATGTGTGTGGCCAACGGTGCCAAGGGAGGAATTGTAGGATTGAAAATAATCCAAGATATTTGAAATGAACAAAGACATATGCTTTACTGTGTTCCACCTCTTGTTTCAACCACAAGGACCATTTGGAGTTCCCAAAGACACAGATGGGGTGATAGTGATCAAGGCCTGTAGGCCAAGATGTTTGTACTTTGGGGGTCAATGAATTGTCACACCTTTAGAACAATGGGGGAAGTGTAATTATCTGATTGGTCAGTTTGAATGTCTCACATTTGAGTTTTAGTCACATGGTCAGGGAAAGGATAAAACAAGATTGAAGCTTTTGCTCGCTCTCTCATGCTCTGGCGCTCTGATTCTCTGTGTCCCTCTTGGGACACTCTGTATCTCTCTCTCTCTCTCTCTCTCTCTCTCTCTCTCTCTTTCACAGGTAACATTTTACATACATGCTGGGTACAATTAATTATATAACATCATCTCATACAACTATTATGTAACTATTTTAAGTGTAACCATAACCATATTTTGTCATTAAACCTTGTCAATTACAAATAACGTGCTAACTAGTTTTGATTTGGTATTGACTTTGAAGTGCTACCTATTGCAATACAATATTGTCACTCTCTATAGCAACGCTCTCCCACATATTAAGCTATTGTAACTGCGCTTATTTCCGTCGTTGGTATAAGTGGCAGTGGGTGGAATAGACAAGAAATGTACAGTTTTCTACCATCTTGCTGATAACGTTTCTTAGTCATTCGGCAGTCTTGCAGCTTGAACCCCTGCAGGAAATCCACCCTTACAGCTGTTTAATGTTGATGATCGCTTTATTTTATTTGCGTCAACTTCTGTCACTTGTTTCTGCTTCTTCTTCTTCTGCTGTGTTTTGATCTGGAGATGCTGTACTCTTTCAGATTATGTGTGACAGCGCCCCCTACGGGGAAAATCCCAATAGTTGTGTCACAAATGACAGAGTATCTCATCAATGGCAGGGGAAGAGTCACATTTCACTGTACCGGGATTAAAACGTGTAGTAAAACATCTCATCTGGGTGTGATTTATAAATAAACTGTGTAAAAGACACAATCACGCTCTGATTGGTTTCAATTCATTCATCTTTAATTAATCACGTGTTATTCTTTGGTCTATAATATCCATTCAAGTTATTTTCCATTCAAGTTCAGTTTCTAAAGAGAGGTATATTAATGGAGTGATGAAGTATAGGGACACGTCTCCTATCACTCATCCTCATGTTGCTCCAAACGCGGGGGACTTTCTCTCTTCAGTGGGCATAAAATGAGAGTTTTTAAGAACATGATGGCCACATATAAGGACAATGAAGCTCCAAATAAAAATAATGAAGGAATAAAAATATATAAAGGTTGTCTGACTTGGGTATTTGTTAAATCTTCTGTAATCATATGATGCTTCTTTTGAGGAAAAGACTGACTTCACCGAAAGTCTTGACACCAACACTTTTAAGCTTTTCGAACGTATTGTAATTATTGTTAAAATACTTTATAGATATTGTTTTCTTTTTCTTTCGGTGTGTTGCAACATACTTATTGTATTTTTATATTGTATGATTTGTTCCTGGTCCAGTTTTCTCTCTGTGGTCTCTAAAGTTATCATAAAGTTATGATACAAAGCATCATATGACTTCAGAAGCCATGGAATATAGTTGGACGAATGACTTTAATGGTAGGTTAGGTTAGTGATTCGTGATTCTGCATAAAATCTTAAACTTTGCTGTTGTCATGACGACCTGTATGCTTCTTGATTTATGTTTATGAGAATCAATAAGCAGCAGACTCATTGAGATGAATAGTTTCCCCATGGTTGTGATTTGTGTGTAACAAAACCCAATTTCAAAACCCAATTTTTCGTCAAAAATGGACAAAATCAAATGTTGGGTTAAAAATGTAACTTAAAAATGTAACCCAATGGCTGAGATTGTCCATATTTGACCCAAAGTTGGGTTGAAACAATCCAGTGTAATGTTTCAATCAATGCACCTTGTTATGTTGTATGCTAGGCCTATGTGTGTGTGTGTGCAGTAGTGAAGCACACCTGTAGATGGCGCTGTGTTCCTGAAGGTGCGAGGCCCGCAGGAGCAGACGCTGGACGCCGTTGAGGACGGTGTGGAGGTCTCTCTTACTGGCGGCCCGTCCCGAGCCGTGGTGCTGAAAGCTCTCCGGCAGGAGGTCGATCCTGCGCTCGGCTGAGGACAACCGAGAGCCCAGCCTGTCCGTCAGTCTCAGCCCACCGCCCTGAACACAGAGGAACACGTCAGCCGCTCCTCCTGTCCGTCAGCACATGCAGAGTAGATGATGAACTGACTACAGAACAGTTAT
>JAULUF010000062.1:3000000-3100000 GCA_031834385.1 Semotilus atromaculatus
AATCGGGAATCTGAGGGTTAAAAAAAAAATCTAAATATTGAGAAAATCGCCTTTAAAGGTTTGCATTTCTGTTGGTGATTGTTCTGCATCCACTCACAAAAGTAAAATTTTGATATATTTAAGGTAGGAAATTTACTAAATATCTTCATGGATCATGATCTTTACTTAATAGCCTAAGGATTTTTGGCATAAAAGAAAAATCTATAATTTTGACCCATACAGTGTTTTGTTGGCTATTGCCACAGATATACCCGTGATCCTTAAGACTGGGTTCGTGATCCAGGGTCACATATAACAATGTATTGATTCTAGGGGTGTAACGATACCCTCATGTCACGATTCAATATCACAAACTCATCATACGATATTATTGTGATACTTCAAGACATTTGATAAAAAGTTAACCAAAAATGTACTGTTTCTTAAAATGCTAAATTATATTGTGTGTGTAAATGAACAGGCTTGGTGCTGAAACCCAAAGCACAGGACAATAGAGACACCAGAATAACAATATTCATGATTCTGAAGATGAAAATACTGAATTAATTTAGATGAACATGCTTGCACTCTTTCACTGACTAGATACTGTATATTTAAAACAATGTAGGACACTTGGCATTATCAGGACCCAAAAATATTCCCCCATTGCTGTATTATATTCAAAATTATTATAGTTTAATATAGAAAAACGAAATCTCGTAAACTTGAATTTTCATTCCCTTGCGCTGTGTGAACGCTCTGCGTGACTGGGTCGTGAAGCTCTAATGATAATAAACTGCACTTCTACACCTTGCCTTCAGTGGACATACGTTACAGTAGCCTACTTTTTGATTTTATTTTTTACAGTCAAATTTGTTAGCATGTAACCATTTAGATTAAAAATCTTTTCATTAACTTCTGACCAAAATTTGCCCTAAAGAGGAGGCCAAGTGACCGTTGTCAGACAAGTTTTCAATTAAATAGTTGGAGGGAAAAATTCAGTTTAGTTTCGAGGCCTAAAGGGAAAGATTTATTTCACAATCATGGAGAGTTTAAAGAAACCATTTATTTCACTTGATCCAATCAAATCCAGTGTGAATGCATTTGCGATTGGACATACGTACCTCTATGATGACATCAGGAGCGCTGATGATGCGAACCGGGTCGTCTTTGCTTTCTGTGTCATAAGAGACTGTATACACCAGCATGCCTCCATACGCCAAGAGCTGCAGACGCAAACACACACACACACTCATGTTGGTGCAACAGCATTATGAGGACTCTCGATAGGCGTAATGGTTTTTATACTGTACAAACTATATATTCTGTCCCCTTACACTGCCCCTGTCCCTAAACCTACCCATCACAGGAGACATGCTGCATTTTACATTTTTTAATAAAACATTTTTAATAAAATGTTTTTTAAGCCATTTGATTTATGAGGACTTTTGAACCATCCTCATATCCTCATAAACCACCCATAAGTTGTAATACCAGTGTAATACACGTGTCATTATACAAATTTGTGTCCTTAAATCACATAAACCAACCCACACACACACACACACACACACACACACACACACACACACACACACACACACACACACACACACACTCTCTCTCTCTCTCTCTCTCTCTCTCTCACACACACACACACACTCTCTCTCACACACACACACACACACACAGACACAGGTCAGCAAACGTGTCTGTTTGCAAGTAAAGGTCGAAAACATGTTCAAGACGCAGTGATTATTGATGAAGCCACACACACACACACACACAGAAACAGGTCACACTCAAAAAAATGATATGTTGGCTTTACTTAACTTTTCTTTGTAAACAGGTTCCACCGGTTCCACATAACTATGTTTCGTTAAACAAACATAATATGTTCATGTAACTTCAACAACATGGAATTTGGTCATTTTAAGCGACCCAATTAAACTCTGAGCTAATGAGTTAATTAAGTGATTTATTGAGTGATGATTGCGCATTATTGAAGACACCTGATGTTAACAAGCAGAATCACTGAAGGAGAAAACCGGAAATGTTTAAGTCACCATTATGGAGATAAGTGTGTGTTTTAGTTGGGCTCTTGACCATTAACTCATTAACTTTCGAGTTTGTTTGGCTGCTGTACGTGAGTTATAACAGCCAAATGAACAATGAACAAAGGTGATCTGATGGTGTTGGTTGTGTTTTAACATAATCATTGTTTCACAATCATTTGACCTGAGTCACTGAACCTATATTAAACCCAATTTCTGAGTTAAGTTTACCTTACGGATTATAGCAGCACTGTCATTGTAGAGCGTACTATTTTGAGCCTTTTTAATTAAATTCATGTGATCAAATCAATACATAAAAAAGAAACTTCTTAAGAAATATTTTCAGTAGGCACACACAGACATCAAGAATCAGCCTGTGAATCTCAACAATGGTGACAATTATAAAGCATGTTGCAGTGCATTCTGGGTGCCACCAATCAAAACTCATTCATGGCTCCCATCATGCATTGCTACATGAATAAATAATGAGCTTATGATCTGTTTGTCACCATTGCTGAGATTCACAGTGTAACGATCACCAGCTGGAGTGCCCTCGAGAGCCACCAGAGGGTGCTCCACAAAGGACTATGATCACTTCCTCACACACTACATTTCCCATACTCACTGCCTGGACTCATCATCACTGATCACATTCACCTGTACCTCATTCACTGATTCCATTCACCTGTGTCATCCTGTTAGTCTGTCTATTTCTACCATGTTCACTCATTCTCTCACGGCGAAGTCTTGTTTTACTGTTAGTTGCAATTCTGAGCGTTATCCTCCTGTGTTTGCTTCCTGTATTTTGACCTGTGGATTGTTTATCGTTGCTGACCCTTTTCTGCCTGCCCTGACCCTGGACTGTTTCACTGGACTCTGATTCTCGCTGCCTGCCTCGACCCTCTGCCTGTATCTGGTTTGTCTCTGCCTTGTCTCCATTGCCCTGTTTGCTGTTATTTGATCCCTGCCTGTTTGACTTCTTCTAATAAATACTGCGTATGGATCTTCACCTCCAAGTCTCGGAGCAGTTTCATAACAGAAGACTTCGCCACACCAAGATCCAGCAGCGATACCACTTGAATCCAGCAGCACAGATCTTCCCAGCATGGACCGGGAGTTCGCCGGTCAGATCGCGGCCTTGGCCCTGGACAGCCGCGATCTGTTCCAGTATACCTGGGGGTTTGCTCCTCTCGCTGCCTCCTGCTCTCTCGGTGATGAGGCAGTCAAGCTGTGCTACCGGCTGGGGGCTAAGGAGGTCGACCCGAGGGAGCTCCCCGATCTCTCGGGTCTGAACTGGAGAGAGGCACTCGCCCAATGTCTGGAGAGCTTCCTTCCAAAGTACGCCAGGCCTTCACCACTGGTCCCGAGTCCGGTGGTCCAGAGGAGGAGGAGGAGGAGGAGAAAGGTCTCCTCAGAGACCGTCCAGCCAGAGACCGTCCAGCCAGAGCACGTCCAGCCAGAGCCTCACGTCAGCCACGTCCAGCCAGAGCCTCACGTCAGCCACGTCCAGCCAGAGCCTCACGTCAGCCACGTCCAGCCAGAGCTTCACGTCAGCCACGTCCAGCCAGAGCTTCACGTCAGCCACGTCCAGCCAGAGCTTCACGTCAGCCACGTCCAGCCAGAGCTTCACGTCAGCCACGTCCAGCCAGAGCTTCACGTCAGCCACGTCCAGCCAGAGCTTCCCTGCAGCCCTGCCGAGCCTGAGCTTCCCTGCAGCCCTGCCGAGCCTGAGCTTCCCTGCAGCCCTGCCGAGCCTGAGCTTCCCTGCAGCCCTGCCGAGCCTGAGCTTCCCTGCAGCCCTGCCGAGCCTGAGCTTCCCTGCAGCCCTGCCGAGCCTGAGCTTCCCTGCAGCCCTGCCGAGCCTGAGCTTCCCTGCAGCCCTGCCGAGCCTGAGCTTCCCTGCAGCCCTGCCGAGCCTGAGCTTCCCTGCAGCCCTGCCGAGCCTGAGCTTCCCTGCAGCCCTGCCGAGCCTGAGCTTCCCTGCAGCCCTGCCGAGCCTGAGCTTCCCTGCAGCCCTGCCGAGCCTGAGCTTCCCTGCAGCCCTGCCGAGCCTGAGCTTCCCTGCAGCCCTGCCGAGCCTGAGCTTCCCTGCAGCCCTGCCGAGCCTGAGCTTCCCTGCAGCCCTGCCGAGCCTGAGCTTCCCTGCAGCCCTGCCGAGCCTGAGCTTCCCTGCAGCCCTGCCGAGCCTGAGCTTCCCTGCAGCCCTGCCGAGCCTGAGCTTCCCTGCAGCCCTGCCGAGCCTGAGCTTCCCTGCAGCCCTGCCGAGCCTGAGCTTCCCTGCAGCCCTGCCGAGCCTGAGCTTCCCTGCAGCCCTGCCGAGCCTGAGCTTCCCTGCAGCCCTGCCGAGCCTGAGCTTCCCTGCAGCCCTGCCGAGCCTGAGCTTCCCTGCAGCCCTGCCGAGCCTGAGCTTCCCTGCAGCCCTGCCGAGCCTGAGCTTCCCTGCAGCCCTGCCGAGCCTGAGCTTCCCTGCAGCCCTGCCGAGCCTGAGCTTCCCTGCAGCCCTGCCGAGCCTGAGCTTCCCGTCACGTCTGCACAGCCAGAGACTGCCCACGTCACGTCTGCACAGCCAGAGACTGCCCACGTCACGTCTGCCGAGCCAGAGACTGCCCACGTCACGTCTGCCGAGCCAGAGACTGCCCACGTCGTCTCTGCCGAGCCAGAGACGCTTCACGTCACTTCTGCCGAGCCAGAGACGCTTCACGTCACTTCTGCCGAGCCAGAGACGCTTCACGTCACTTCTGCCGAGCCAGAGACGCTTCACGTCACTTCTGCCGATCCAGAGACGCTTCACGTCACTTCTGCCGAGCCAGAGACGCTTCACGTCACTTCTGCCGATCCAGAGACGCTTCACGTCACTTCTGCCGATCCAGAGACGCTTCACGTCACTTCTGCCGAGCCAGAGACGCTTCACGTCACTTCTGCCGAGCCAGAGACGCTTCACGTCACTTCTGCCGACCCAGAGACGCTTCACGTCACTTCTGCCGAGCCAGAGACGCTTCACGTCACTTCTGCCGAATCAGAGACGCTTCACGTCACTTCTGCTAAGCCTAATCCTGAGCTTGATCCTCTTCCTCTTTCTGAGCCAGTGTCTACGGACAAGATGGCCGCCTCCGAGCCAGTGTCTACGGACAAGATGGCCGCCTCCGAGCCAGTGTCTACGGACAAGATGACCGCCTCCGAGCCAGTGTCTACGGACAAGATGGCCGCCTCCGAGCCAGTGTCTATGGACAAGATGGCCGCCTCCGAGCCAGTGTCTATGGACAAGATGACCGCCTCCGAGCCAGTGTCTACGGACAAGATGGCCGCCTCCGAGCCAGTGTCTATGGACAAGATGGCCGCCTCCGAGCCAGTGTCTACGGACAAGATGGCCGCCTCCGAGCCAGTGTCTACGGACAAGATGGCCGCCTCCGAGCCAGTGTCTACGGACAAGATGGCCGTCGTCACAAAGTCTGTTCCTGTTCCTGAGCCAGAGCCAGAGCCAGAGTCTGTTCCTGTTCCAGTTCCTGAGCCGGTGTCTGTTCCTGAGCCGGTGCCTGTTCCTCCGCCGTGGCCGCCCGAGGGGTCTTCACCGCCGTGGCCCCCCGAAGGGTCTTCACCGCCGTGGCCGCCCGAAGGGTCTGCTCCGCCCTGGCCGCCCGACGGACTGTCTGCTCCGCCCTGGCCGCCCGACGGACTGTCTGCTCCGCCCTGGCCGCCCGACGGACTGTCTGCTCCGCCCTGGCCGCCCGACAGACTGTCTGCTCCGCCCTGGCCGCCCGACGGACTGTCTGCTCCGCCCTGGCCTTCCGTCCTGTCGCAGTCTCCAGGTCCTCTTCTGCTCCACGGACCTGGCCCTCCATCCCGCCCCCGGATCCGCCTCCATACCACCACCCACCTGGACAGTTTTGGAGCGTCTGGAAGCCGCTCATTGGAGGGGGGCTATGTAACGATCACCAGCTGGAGTGCCCTCGAGAGCCACCAGAGGGTGCTCCACAAAGGACTATGATCACTTCCTCACACACTACATTTCCCATACTCACTGCCTGGACTCATCATCACTGATCACATTCACCTGTACCTCATTCACTGATTCCATTCACCTGTGTCATCCTGTTAGTCTGTCTATTTCTACCATGTTCACTCATTCTCTCACGGCGAAGTCTTGTTTTACTGTTAGTTGCAATTCTGAGCGTTATCCTCCTGTGTTTGCTTCCTGTATTTTGACCTGTGGATTGTTTATCGTTGCTGACCCTTTTCTGCCTGCCCTGACCCTGGACTGTTTCACTGGACTCTGATTCTCGCTGCCTGCCTCGACCCTCTGCCTGTATCTGGTTTGTCTCTGCCTTGTCTCCATTGCCCTGTTTGCTGTTATTTGATCCCTGCCTGTTTGACTTCTTCTAATAAATACTGCGTATGGATCTTCACCTCCAAGTCTCGGAGCAGTTTCATAACACACAGGCTGATTCTTGATGTCTGTGTGTGCCTACACAAAATATTTTTTAAGAAGTTTCTTTTTTATTTATTGATTTGATCACTTAAATTTCATTGAAAAGGCTAAAAATAGTATGCTCTACAATGACAGTGCTGCTATATTCCGTGAGGTAAACTTAGAAATTGGGTTTAATATAAGTTCAGTGATTCAGGGCAAATGATTGTGAAATAATGATTATGTTAAAACACAACCAACACCATCAGATCACCTTTGTTCATTGTTCATACGGCTGCTATAACTCACGTACAGCAGCCAAACAAACTCTAAAGTTAATGAGTTAATGGTCAAGAGCCCAACTAAAACACACACTTATCTCCATAATGGTGACTTAAACATTCCGATTTTCTCCTTCAGTGATTCTGCTTGTTAACATCAGGTGTCTTCAATAATGCTCAATTATCACTCAATTATTCACTTAATTAACTCATTAGCTCAGAGTTTAATTGGGTCGCTTAAAATGACCAAATTCCATGATGTTGAAGTTACATGAACATATTATGTTTGTTTAACGAAACATAGTTATGTGGAACCGGTGGAACCTGTTTACAAAAGAAAGTTAAGTAAAGCCAACATATCATTTTTTTGAGTGCAGCAAACGTGTCTGTTTTCAAGTAAAGGTGTGCACATGCACACACACACCCACACACCCACACACACACACACAGAAACAGGTCAGCAAACGTGTCTGTTTTCAAGTAAAGGTGTGCACATGCACACACACACCCACACACACACACACACACACACACACACAGAAACAGGTCAGCAAACGTGTCTGTTTTCAAGTAAAGGTGTGCACATGCACACACACACACACACACACACACACACACACACACAGAAACAGGTCAGCAAACGTGTCTGTTTTCAAGTAAAGGTGTGCACATGCACACACACACACACACACACACACACACAGAAACAGGTCAGCAAACGTGTCTGTTTTCAAGTAAAGGTGTGCACATGCACACACACACACACACACACACAGAAACAGGTCAGCAAACGTGTCTGTTTTAAAGTAAAGGTGTGCACATGCACACACACACACACACACACACACACACACACACACACACACACACAGAAACAGGTCAGCAAACGTGTCTGTTTTCAAGTAAAGGTGTGCACACACACACACACACACACACACACACACAGAAACAGGTCAGCAAACGTGTCTGTTTTCAAGTAAAGGTGTGCACACACACACACACACACACACACACACACAGAAACAGGTCAGCAAACGTGTCTGTTTTCAAGTAAAGGTGTGCACACACACACACACACACACACACACACACACAGAAACAGGTCAGCAAACGTGTCTGTTTTAAAGTAAAGGTGTGCACATGCACACACACACACACACACACAGACACAGGTCAGCAAACGTGTCTGTTTTCAAGTAAAGGTCGAAAACATGTTCAAGACGCAGTGATTATTGATGAAGCCACACACACACACACACACACACGTCTCCCCTCGCTGAACTAAGTCGAGCGTGTTCTCCTCTCCAGGTCTTTCGCTGTGATTGAGTAACGTTACGCTGCAGGGCAGATCACTACAGTCAAACCAGTCCAGCACACTGAGGGATGAGCTGAAGATTCACTGGGGAGAACAACACTTCACCATGTGTTTTTGCATCCAATCCAAGCCACCACACACACATACATACTCCTACACGCTCCTACACTTCTACGGAAAATAAATCTCCTCAGATTCGGCTGGGTTTACTGCGATGCCCAGCGAGTAGAGGTCAGAGCTCATCTGTCCAACACACACCGGACTCATACGGCATTCACATCGAGTGCTACTCAAAGCAAACATCACAAAGTCTTGCTTGGTCCACTTTTATATGTTCTGACTGCTCATGTCTAAAGGAACGAGGGGAGACGTTTGTCTCCAGACCAACACGTGAAAAAAATATTGATTTTTCTGCACTGCGGCCGTCCGGCCAGTTAGAAATGACATTTGGGCAAATTGCCCAAGAAATGCCATATTTCATGCCAAAATCAATAGGAACAATAAGAAATTATGATATTTTTGCTTACACACAAAAAAAAGCCTCTTTAAGGACCATTAAGATTTTTCAGTATCGTGACATTATTTCCATGCCAGTTAAGTCTATTTCCCCCCAAATTCTCATTGCCGTAATGCAAGTAACTTCATGTTCCTAAAATTAGGTATATATATATATATATATATATATATATATATATATGGCAACCTCTTGAGCTCAATCAGTGCTGAGTGTTCAAGAATCACTTCATTCTGAGCAGCAAAAATTAATAATGCTCGGGTCAACAGAGTCATTAGTTTAGTCAGCTGAGGTCACTTAAAAACACATGAGTATTAATTCACGTAAATGCAGTCATTTAATAGGAATGTAATAATAGCTGCCTCTTGCCATTAAAGGTGCATTGTGCAACTTTTCATGTTAAAAATACCTGTTTTTCTATCCTATACATGCTTAAAGAACTGCCTGATGGGCTGAATGAGCCCTTCTCTGCTCACTGAGATCGCCTCTATAATCCTGTACAGTAAAATATATGGATGGGGGGATTCGGGCTCGAATTTGAGACTGGGCGTGACGTCATGTGCTCACCAGGCTACGTCTCGCAGGTTTGTGTATAAGCCGCCATTCTCCGCATCAGCGAAGACAACTCGTGCGTCAAAAGTAGAAGATGGATTCAAAGAGAACGGCTTGTAGTCCATTCCAAACCCCAACGCAAACTCCACGTAAAGTAAAGAACAATTTTGTCTAGTGCCACCACTCTGGTTGCAGTTTCGCTTGTCGCCAGAGGGGGCGTAGTTCTGCAAAAACTCAGAGACTTGCGTTTTGCACCTTTAAGTAGTCTGGTGAAGCTGTTGCGTTGGCAAAAACTAATAAGCTACACTTTAAAAAACAAGGTACTGCCATGATCTTACCAAATCTATAAAACATTGGCACTTCTTTATTGTTAGTGGGAGTTCTTTTAGTAGACTGCAAAAAAAACAAAACCCAAAACCTACGACTGAGCATGAATGCAGACGTAGACTCAATGGGAAAAATGAAAAGAGAGAGTGAGAGTGAAAATTAGAGCATCCCCCCCGGCACATCTTACAGGAAATGAGAAACAGGCCATCAGTCAGGCACCTTAACCCTAAAGACACGCAACTCTAGAGCATTCTGCCCTCCAACCTCTGCTGTGACCCCTCTCTCTCCGCCAAATAGCCCCCGCTACGCCCCGATAACCCCTGCGTCCCAGCCCGTTTATTTTAATATCAAGCAGAATGAGCCTGATATGGACCAGAGCCCACCTACAGAGACACAAACAAGCACAGCTCCACGCTGAGAGTGGTTTGTTTGTGTTGTGCTTGTGACATCTAGTTCAAAAGGCAACACACATCTGGAGAGCGCTGAGATACAATCAGAGAGTGCAGGAAAAAAGAGTCAGCACATAAAAACACACACACACACACACACAGAGAGAGTAACTAATACCATGTGTGAACGGACGCCAATGACCAGTAAAACTGTAGGCAAATATGTTGAGACTATAGACAGACGGAGAAGCCGAAAACCAGTACAGAGAAGATTTGTAACATGTTTGTAAGGCGTTTGTGTCTGTGATTGTAGTGATGATGGCATTGTGTTCACACTGCTGTTGTCAAGCTGACGCCATACACGATCAGAGCCAATGTTCACAATATTACACTACCCGGTTTTGAAATTGTTTCTACATAATAAAAATACTAACAGAATGTTGCTATGCAACAAAAATAATGTTCAGCTATGGAGGCTGTGAAGTGAGTCAAAGACACTGCGATATAAAGCGTGTATACTGCATAAAGCAAATCTCAACTGCTCGGTTATTTATATTCACAAAATGCACATCTCTTTATATAAGTGTGTCCGACTTTATCTGCATACACACAGAAACACTCACGTCAAAAGAATCTCAACTGATGGATTGTTTATATTATTGCAAAATATCACTGTATATGCCACAGAATTATCAGATTATAAATAATAAAGATATGTTGGTAGCACTGTACAATAAGGTTCATTAGTTAACATTAGTTAACTAACATGAACTAACCATGAGCAATACATTTATTACTGTATTTATTAATCTTTGTTAACGTCAGTTAAAAAATACAGCTGTTCATTGTTTGTTCATGTTAGTTCACAGTGCAGTAACTAATGTTAACAAGATTTAAATAAAGTATTAGTAAATGTTTAAATTAACATTAACAAAGATTAATAAATGCTGTATAAGTGCAGTTCATGCCAACTAATGTAGTTAACTCATGTTAACTAAAGAACCTTATTTTAAAGTGTTACCTATATTATAAACATTAACATCAACAACAGTTCCAGTCCTCAAAGTTCACCAACAGACCCTTTCTCAATACCAAATACGGCATATTTATATACAATAAAATACAATATTTAAATGAACAGTAATAGCTATTACACAAGTATACTATAAGACGTTTGTACAATTAGTCATAGATTAATATGGCAGATTGCCTGTTTGATATATATCTCATGTTTAACCACTATCTACATAAAAGGTCTGAAAACGTGTAAATACATTTTCAAAAAGGCGTTATGTTTATATACAAGTCACATATTTCAGGTCTAAACAACTAAATTCTCACCTAAAAATCTCCTAAAACTATATTTGGTGACACAATAACAGTGTTTGTAAGACTATGGTGGGTTACACTGTGAGAAATGATGCCAGTATAGATCCAGTAGATATTGAAGGACCAGAAGTAACTGTTGTATAAAGAGGACACATGACTGCAAGTGTTATTGCTCATATAGCGGATTCACAACTGTGCTGATATTTGCTACAAAATAACTCTCGCTGGTGTGGTATTGCTCCAATATAACTGGAACTGGAACGCTGCTGATGATCAGTCCAGGACCAGAACTTTTTATAGGCTCTATGAAGTACCTTTCCAGGCCATGCCAAGATATTAAAACTTATATAACAAACCCTTTGTGTGATCTCATTAAATCGCAAAATAGCTTTTGAGGCGTATACATGTGTCACTTTCTGAAAATCTAATTGATTTTAAGGAATATTATATGTAAAAAGAAAAATTCAATATGGGATATCAAAACTGAAAGTTACAGCAAAGTTTGAGCTAACGATATGCATAAATTAATGCCCAAGATAAGATTTTTTTTTTCCGCAATTGCACATAATCACCGCACCATGTGAAACACCAATCTATGTGTGAAATTTGTGAGCGAATGTTGTAAAGACCCACAATTTCCAGCTAATGTGCACTTTCTCCACAGCAATTTAAACTCTCAACAGAAAACGTCTGCAACTCTCTGTAGAGGTAAGTATGAGCTGGTCTCTAATTTAACATCATCGTACCAAAAGAAAGCTGTTGCCATAGAGATAAACTGTATTGCCAGACACCTTGTCAAATATGGGGTTACTCAATGTAAAGAGCGCATTCATATGGGTCCAGCATTAAAGTGAAACGTCTGGACCAATCAGACACGCACTAACTATTCATTATATTTTAATGAATAATCCAGCAAACTCACTCTCCCAACAAAGGCCTATGAAACTCCCCCAAAACTAACATCACAACTGAAGCCAACACTGGCAGAACCCGGTGTCCTGTTACAGGACACTTTAAGACTGACTACGTTTACAAGCTGTCAATATTCGTGTTATGGTCGGGTTAAGGACACTATTCGGGTTTCTGAAACATTCGGAATAACCCGTTTACATGCGTGAGCAGAGAGAGTCACTCCTGTATACATTCCAGTTTGTAATCGATTGGCAATATCCCGACGTAAACGGCGACGCACGGTTAGCGTCTGGACGTACGGACAACCTTAAGAAGCAATATGCGTCAGTTCCGATTCTTCTTCCTGTATCCAAAGACGACAACAACAGCAGCAGCAGCACGCGGATAATGGATAGTTCGGGGCAGATAGCGATCGCCTTTGAAATAGATGAAAATTAATTTCCTCCTCGCTCCAAAAGTATGGTGCTGTGCTGCGTCTCGCCATGTTTACCTCTACTTCTTGTTTACTTCCGGTATACTGCACGCGGGTTTTTGTATGCGCCAGACGGAAGTTCCTCTACTCAAAAGACCAATGCTGTGTCCGAAATCTCCCACTACTCACTATATAGTGGACTATATAGTGAGCTCGCCATTTTGTAGTGCTGTCCGAATGTATAGTGATGATTATTATACCCTATATAGTCCACTCAATGTATCCCAGAATGCATTTTGAAAAGTAGTGTACAACCGATGGTCACTAACCCAAGCCCTACATACCATCATGCATTGCACGGATTGTAAAAAAGACGGACGGGCGACAGCAATGACGTAATCAACGGCGCCGAGAGACGATCGAGTAGTGTCCGAAAGTGGTGTTTCTATTATGCTGGTGAGCTCACTATATAGTGCTCTACTCCCTACCCCCTACATAGGAGGTAGGGAGTAGTGGTTTGAGTGGAGATTTCGGACACAGCCCAAGATTCCTTGCGAATAGAACATGCGCAGAACACAAATCAATGTTCCTTTTGATGGGGATATGCCGATACGCGTTTACATGACCAAATATTCGGGTTAGAAAAGGGGTACCCCAGGTATAATATTCGGGTTTTTAAAAACCGGTATATGAGGATATTCGGGTTTTTGCCAGTGTTTACATGGCCGTACGCGACCGGGTTATTGCTAATATTCCGGTTTTGAACGGGTTATTGGCTGCATGTAAACGTAGTCACTGATAACAAGTTTTACGACCCTGAAAGGAATCTCCAGAGAGATGTCACTCTCACTTAATTCTTGCTGAGAAGGAGAAATAAAGCCTGTTAATCCTATATACTAGATATGTTGAGAAATCTATAAACAAACATATATGAGTTACCCAGGCGGGTAACTCATATTACCGTCTGCAGAGACCTCTATGCGTACGGATTTTCATTCTATCAGTTCAAAAAAAAAACTCTTAACTCCTCACTTTTATTTTTGTTTGACTTAACATGAAAAGAGCTGAAAAGTGCATGTAGGCCTCGTTTACACTGTCAGTGAAATGTGACCCGATTCCGATTTTTTGCTCATGTGAATGTGACACTGTGACAGATCGGATGTGTTCTGTGACCATGTAAACAAGAAAAAAAAGCATGCATTCGGATATTTCGAGATCGGTTTCAGGCCTCATTAATATGTGGAAATAAATGAGAAATAAATCAGATATGTGTCAATGCATTTAGACCACTTCTCCGCGGTTTAATGACGAGAGAAACCCCGACGCGCATCTGCAAAGGGATGGATTGCCCGACAAAACGTAGAGAAAACGTGAATGTGGACAAACGTTGACACATATCAACATATCAAAGGTTGGCTTGCTCGTCCTAAAATTTCGGACCCACTGCTCCTCGTTAAAGCCTATATTTAAACACAATATGACAATATTGCTGTGTTCAACACGAAACCCCGCCGTCTCCTGCTGTAACAAGCCCCAAGTCCCGCTATCTCGGATGCTGTAGTTTATGGTTAGATATGTTGTTCATTTAATTATTTCATGTTGATACAGTTCTTCTATCATTCTGAATAAATAAAAAACAGTTAAATAATTTTGTATCGTTTTCCTGCTGTTTTTGTTTAGCAGCTGTGTTAGCATTCAATGCTGCTGTTATTTCATGTCGATACAGTTCTTCTGTCATTCTAACTTTATAAGAAACAGTTAGCCTAAATAATTTTGGACAGTTCCCTGCCCGTCGTGCTGGGTAAATAACTGGAGAGAGAAACAGAGACCCTCCAAAGATATAATTCCGTTTCAGTCTTTTTGTGTATTGAACATTCAAAAGAGATAAATCAAGTGATAGGCTTACTGCCGTCTTTGTCAGCACTAAGCTGAGGACAGCGACACAAGAGCCACAGGTAGGCTACTGAGTCGCTGAGCCGCAGAAAAGCGCTGAAACGGAGATGAAGGGGAACCCGTTTTTTTTTTTTTTTTTTTTTTTTTAACGCCACCTACAATCAAAATCCTGGCGCCGCTAGTGCATGCAAGTATCAAACTTAGGCCACATCCACACGAAGCCAGAGCTTTCCCTATCCGATTTTTTTTTTGTCCTCGTTCTACTTTTTTTTTTGTAAACACGGAGTCGTCTCAAGAAATATTTGCAACACACGAAACCACTGAAACCGACTGAAAACGATGTGGTATACATGCCAGACCAGTGTGTGGTGCTGTAATTCTGCCACAGAGATACACTAAACAAGGAGGAGAAGACTTGGAGCATGCGCATAACCTTTCACGCTCAATACGAACCCAACACGACAGCAAGTGAAGAAGACAAAGATGGCGAACGCAACAACATCCAGAGCAAGATAACCATCCATAATCACTTGTTGCTCACCCTAGTAGCATAGGAGAGGAAGATTTAGCTGTAGTAAAGCTAATAGGCTCAGTAGCTTCTGCCGCAAGAACACAAGCATATAGTCCGCCATTGTTGTTGCTGTTGACTAATGACTAATGCTGACACGTGCTGTGATGACATCATCGTTTCACAAAATGTACACACGAAAACGCAAGGGTGTCGTTTTCAGATTTATCCACCCTGGGACCCGGTTTAAAAAAATAGCGGTTTCAGTGTCTCAAAACGCCGGATCCGTCTAGACGAAACACCAATACGATAAAAAACGTGTACGTATAAAGCTAAAAGCGTCTCCGTGTGGACAGGCAACCTGTTTAACCCGTGTTTTTACAACCTTATACCCGTGAAAGTGCACTGGAACGGCAGTCAAACCCGTGACTTCCCACCCGTGAACTCGTACTAGATCGATGTACTCCCTGTTACGAGCTCTGACGTCACATAACCCGCAAAAACCATACAAAACAACAATGGCAGCCCCTACGGACGCAGTGTTTCTGCAGGCGGTGAGAATACACTTTAGGACAATATATCGTTGCAGAGCAAAAACTCCTTGCGCTCAGGTAGTTTGGCGTGACTGGCCTGGAACGCTGCAAGTCGTGGTTTGACGTCGTGATTCACGTGCTCAAAAACCTGCCTGGAATGCGGCATTAGTCTCATTATTTGATACGTTAAGTATCCTTACCCCTTTTCAAGAAGGTCGTGTTAGAACTGAACTGATGGTTTGCTCAGGCTGTTGATCTGCTGAAAAATGCTATAACTTCTTGCTTTCCTATATTCTGCATCAGCTCTCTTTCCCTTGGTAAACTGTATGCATTATGTACATGTATGTTAGAGTAGTTTAAATGTTTAGTATGTTTAATAAAGTCTTGTTCATATCGCACGTAAAATTGTCCGTGTCTCAAGCTCATATCTGGAGTCACTAATCATATCGATTTTGACTACTTGTTCTTAGAAGTACTTAGTAAGAAAGACATTTCCCATTCCCCGGAAATGTACATCTCTATTAATCAATTACTAACCAATATTGAGGGTTCACAGGATGAACTGAGTAAGTGATTGTAATGTTAATGTAGCTACATTAAGTTAATCAAAGATTTACTGATCCAAATATTCAAGTTATGACTCGTTATTAATAATAGAGCTAATTTGCTACAAAGACAATATAACTTCACATAACCACTAAAATGTCAACAAATGTGTCTTGTGTGTTTAAGTGTGATGTGCATGTCAATCTACATCTACTCTGACGATCCATTAAGGAAAGCATTCAATCTTCAAGTGTCAAGCAAATAAACACAGGCAAAATGTCTGACTCAAAAGCCATAAAAACTAAAGTGATCGGTCTTATAAAAGTGTCTGCATTACTGCAAATATAACAGTGAATCTCATGAAGAATTGTCTGGGCCATATTACACCACAGAAGCAAAGGGAAAAATAAGAAGTTATATATTTTGCATAAATAATATGAAGTCTGTTTTTTAGGATGATACTTTTTTTTCTTTTTCTTTTTACTTTCTCTTTATAATAATGTGAATTTGGTGGACAATGCAATGCACAATGCAAATAATCTTAATGATCATAAAAAATATGCATTAGGAGAATTTTTATTGTTCCTTGGGTGAAATATGACCAGTGCTTGATACGTCAAGGTGTCAAGAGATTCATCCAGAAACGCTTTTTTAACACATGTAACCGACTCTAAGTGCATCAGTGACGCACAACCTGATGAATCCTTCATTTAAAACTTTAAAAGTCAATTAAATGTACAGCTTAATATATCTGGATATGAAAAGCCTTTTAGATGAATGCTGACAGTGGCTTTAAAGTCAGACTAATGGCCTCATTAGCAGTGGAGAGAGGTCAGAGGTCAAAGAACATCCGCAGTTTAACAGCTTCCCACACCACACATCTGAATATTCAGGAAAGTCATATGCATATTCATCTTGTTCACTGTCTTGTCAAGTTCTCAAGTGTGTGTGTGTTATCTGTTTAGGATTTGTTCATGATTCTTCTAATGCTCAATCATGACTGATCAGTCAGCAGTGAGTTACATGTGTGATCATATGAATTGGTGTTGACCCCATTTACAGTGCTATCTTAATGTATATTCTGAGTCTAAGAATATTCCCCCCAAAAAAATGTATTCCCAAAAAAGCTGTTTTTTAAAGGTCTCAGCACATCCATCTGCGCATGTTTGCACAGGAACAAACACAAACACACTTTCAGTGTAAACGGCCCCTTCTCACAGCACTAGTTGAAGTTTCCCAAAGATTAATCAGATTTTTGTTTCAATTTTGGCTTCCAGTGATTGTTAAAATACGATTATATAACGATCATTGTGGCACATTTCGTTCCTTTCGTTTAAATCAGTGAGCTTTTGCTGACGCCAGAATGTAAAGGTGCAGTTTGTAGTTTCTGCGACACTTGTGGCACCTAGCAGAATTACAAAAATAATCTCATATTTTGCAAACGTCCCTCTCACGCCTCAAGCATCACAATCATTTCTCAACAGGTAAATTTGGCTACTTTCAATAAAACCTCCAACATATTAGAAATACTTTTAGCTGTGTTGCTATGTGTCATGAGTGAGAGATTGAGTATATTAATAGTCTAGAGTGAACGCGAGTGTCTGGCTTATAATAAACTCATCCAACGGATCTGGACACATCAAAGTAAACAATATAAACTGGTACATTTGTCTTTCTGAACGGGTGCATGATGATGTATGATGTGCTCATGACCTGTTTAATATTTGAAGGTCTAAATGTAGTCAAGTTTGTCTTGCACTTCTGTAATCGAAGCTGAATGTCTTTTCCCATGTTTTCCCAGTCATGGTCACACAGGGGCTAAACACCCTCTGATGTATATCACTGAAATAAAATGAAGGTGTTTCTCAGACAGATCAGTACTGTATACTCATCTGCTGTAATGTTTCATACTGCCATTATGTGCATCTTTAAAGTCCCCGGCTGTCTCTCTCTCTCCCTGCAGACAGTAAAGTTAAATCAAGGGCAAATGAAAAGCTAAATGAGCCTGTAACATAACGATGATAAATTATGTCTTTATTATGGTCATGTGACGGACATCATTACAGCACATTATCAGCAGATTAACTAACACACACACACACACACACACACACACACGCACACGCACACGCACGCACGCACACAGACACACACACACGCACGAACACACGCACACGCACGCACACACACACGCACGCACACAGACAAACACACACACACACGCGCGCGCATGCACACACACACGCGCACGCACACACAGACACACACACGCACACACACGCACGCACGCACACACAGCCACACACACGCGCATGCACACACAGACACACACACACACACGCACACACAGACACACACACACGCACACACACGCACGCACACAGACACATACACACACGCGCATGCACGCACACACACGTTGGGTTTTCATATTTTATGGGGACTCTCCATAGTCATAATGGTTTTTATACTGTACTTCTCTCCCCTTACACTAACCCGACCCCTAAACCTACACATCACACACACACACACACACACACACACAAACACACACACACCAGTGGCGCCCGCTGGTCTTTCAAAGAGGGGAAGCTCATTTTCAACATGAAACATGGTGTATAATTGTGTGAAATGTATGATGAAAATTGGCTAGCAATTTCGCCAAGCAAACACCAAGTAATACCAAGTGACTACACTTACAAAATCCGCGATGGTACTGAGCTCGAATAGCTTCAGCGTCAGTGACTTTTTTTACAAAATTGCTGTCAATCAAAAGGAGATGCAGTCTTTCGAAAGACCCTCTAATCATCACGCAGAAGCCCGAGTCCAGGCCAGCCCACTCCTCCATCCCCCCAGAGACGCTGAGCGTCCGCAATGACCGTCTAGTTTCGAAGCACTGAAAAAAACTGTTTAAAGCAGCCTCACTGAAGTCAATGGATGCTCGGCGTCAACAGGGAAATGCACTGACGCTACTGTACAGTATGAGAAGCATGTAGCTGATTCTGAAAAACTCGTCTTCGAGATGAACGTGTTCTAACGCAATTTTAGTCAATAAAATGTTAACATAATAGTACGTATTTGACCATTAATTTTTTGACATTATAGGGGAAGCCGAGCTTCCCTTGCAGTCTTAAAGAAATCCCCACTGACACACACACACACACACCAGACTCACTTTCTTGTGCAGGTAAGCAGACGGGGCGCTCCAGTAGTAAGGTGCTGTCAGGTGAGTCTGAGCATCTGATTGGCTCACGGTGAGCTGGTGGGCCGTCTCTCTGCTAGGCTCCGCCCACACACGCCCCTCCCCATCCGCTCCTGTCAGATACCATCCAGACATATCCGTCACCTGCAGACAAACACACCAAAACACCCGTTGTGAGTGCAGTGTAGATAATGGGGCAATAATGATATGGAAAAAATGTATGTCATATGCAAATAAAAATGTTACATACAATTGTAAAATAAAATTAACAACAGCAACTTTATTTAATCTCTTTTGGCATTTCATAACCTCTTAACAAAGTATCCCATTAAGAACTCCTTTATTCGGCTGTTAACAGATGAATATGTTGGAACTACAAGTTCTTATTAGTTACATAAATCGGCAAAAACATGTCAATAGTGATTTAAATAAATTCAATAATAATTAAATAATCAATAGTTGGTGACACTGTGTATTGATACAATATCATGAATACTGATGTTTCATGGCAAAACTGTGTACAATATGAATATTTTTAGGTAAAATAAATTGATTTTATTGATAAGATTGATGTAATTGTCATGTATATGTGTGGTCAGAACCTCAGTGTCCTGCAGTGTTATACTTCATCTATTGTTCTAACTCTTGAATAATCATTACGTCACCACAGTACGAGGAGTTAGTGGAGTTTATAACCTGTGTATAATCGTGCCGTGGCCAGGTTGAACATTGAATGGCCGGCCAAGAAGTAAGCTAGTAACCTCCACGCCGGGGCTTACCGTTCTTCCAGGATCTCCATACTGAGGTGTCGAGATCCTGGAATAAACCATATTCAGCAAGGTTATCTAGTCCCACTGTACATCACTATGCATCCATAGTGGGACAAAGAGAGAACAGTTATGGTGTTATCCTAAAAAATAGATGAGACATTGGCAGCTTATTTATCACCTGACGCTGCGTCCTCATTAAAAGCCCCAACACTGCCCTCCAAACCATGCCGCATAACATCTTGTTTGCTGGGCAAGGTGCACATGGCAGCAGGTCAGGCGGGTGCTTGCCTTCACACTATGGCTATTTTACAAGTTTACCAAGCCGACCTTTGATTTAGACAAGAGGGAAAACATTATTATGGGCCGCTCCATGGCAGCCCTGGCAGCGAGGAGAGACCCCTATGTTTAAACCTATCTGGCATCAAGGAGAGCGACAGAGGGTTTCTCCTTGATGCCCCGTTTGCGCTTCTGGTCTCTTTGGAATCTCTCGAGAGATTTCAGGAGGCAAGGAAGCAAGCGCCAGCATTTCAAAAGTTCATTCCCCGTCGCCATAAATCCCACGGAGATGCTGGCAGCCCCAACCATGTCCGTCTGGCTCCTCGTACAGGCAGACACAGATACCCCTTTTCCACCAACAAGAACCGGGTGCTGGTTCAGAGCCAGAGCCAGAGCTCGTTCGGAGTTGGTTCGACTGACGAGCTTACTTAGAACCGGTTTGCCTTTCCACCGGCTAGAGAGCCACAACAGAGCCAGATCTTACGTCACTGCATACCTCTCATGTTGCCCAGCAACGCTAGTGCGGTAGCGCCAAACAAAAACACGCCAGGCTTGTTCGAGATGCATGGGCTTCTCGCAGATCGATCGCCGCATGACATCAAAGCACTGCGAAAGCGATCCAAAAGCACAAGGAGTCGTATGATCTCCAAACACTCCCGCAGCTCCGATCGGTCCGCGCCGCTCCGATGCATCTCGAACAAGCCATCAACAATAACGGACGTTGCGTTACTATGGATGCTCATGGGTTTGCAAAAATACATCGGAATCCAACGCGTTTGTGCAGCTCGTCGTAACTTACATAGACGGATATTATAATCAAGCTGCTATTAGCTCGACTAGCTGCTATTTAAAAATGGCGGTCACAAGTTTCTATTCGTCTTGTTGGTCACGGTAACCCCGCCCCCAGCCCCTGACCCAAGCGGTTCTTACTTGGCTCTGTTCTAGACCAGCAATGATTTGGTGCTACTTAAGAACCACTTTTCCTGGTTCGGAGCTGGTGCTTTGCGTGTGGAAAAACAAAGAACCGAATTGAAACTAGGCTCTGGCTCCGAACCAGCACCAGCTCTGCCTTGGTGGAAAAGGGGTAAGAGAGAGAGTGTTGCTAGTCGAGCCCCTTCACAACGATCTCAAGGCTTGAGACAGCACTCTCAATTGAAGCCTGTGAGCCAGAAAACGGTTTTGAGGACCGTTATTCTGATGAAACGGGCTCCCCTCCACGGAGCCCTCAGGAGATCGATTTGTTAACCTTGTTAACCCTACACCGCCTCGGGGCACAGCGATCTCCAACGAACCCAGTCCTCGACTCCCGCCCATCAATATAACCGTCGCGGGGAGTTCGCTCTCCATAGAGAGGCCTGTAGAAAAATGTATCCACTTAGTTCCTGCTGGGAATTTGCTTCAGGATCAGGACACTGAAGTTGTTCTTTAAAATACACAGAATACCAGCCTCGAGAGATCTCATTCCTCCCGCAGAGAGAAACTCCGGGTTCTACAGCCAGTACTTTATAGATCTGAAAAAGGATGGAGGGTTACGTCCCATTATAAATCTTCGTCAACTGAACCAATCTCTGAGGAGATTCAAGTTCAAAATGCTGACGATCCCCCTTATGGTGAGTCAAATCAAGTCCGAGGACTGGTTTGTCACGATTGACCTAAATAATGCGTATTTCCACATCCACCGGAACACAGGAAGTTCCTGAGGTTCTTCCATTTGGCCTAGCACTAATGTCTGGACGCAGCCCTGGCACCACTCAGGCTCCAGGGGATAAGAGTTCGTGCTCGACCACATGAGGTGTTTAGGGCTGAGGCTCAATGCGAAAAAGAGCATGCTCACTCCTGTCCAACGGACAACATATTTAGAAATAGAGTGGGACTCGGTCACGATGCGGGCACAATTGTCTCCTGCACGTATCGATTCGAGTCGATTCTGGCCATGGTGTCCAGAATAAAGCTAGGCCAACACATTACTGTAAAACTGTTCCAGGGACTGTTAGGGCTAATGGCAGGAGCGTCCAACGTGATACCTCTTGGCCTGCTACACATGGGACAACTACAGTGGTGGCTCAGAACCAAAGGGTTTTCCCAGAGGGGCAACGCGCAGGTGCTTTCGTTCCCTGATCATGTGGAAGAAATCAGGGCACAGTGTCAGCGCAAGATACTGTCAACAGATGCGGCCTGCACAGGGTGGGGGGCGGTGATGGAAAACCGGTCGACCCAGTGTCTGTGGAAAGAACATCATCTACCTTTCCCCCTCTACACTGAAGGTGTATGTGGCGGCAGTGGCCACCCCGGGGTCACAAGCACTCATGTCCTGAGCTGTGCCTCATTTTACACTGGGACAGACTTTGGTCAGCATGGCGAAGTGGGCATATCGTACCCCAAAGTGTTGTCATTTTACGCAGCGTGAGTTCCCTCGAAAGGGAACGTCTCAGGTTACCCATGTAATCATGGTTCCCTGAGAAGGGAACGAGACGCTGCGTCACTTTGCCATGCTTCCTTCACACCTGGGAGCGGCTTGCTTCAGCCGATCAGAAAGCTGACAACAGCTGTGATGCCGGCTCCTTCATAGTTTCCGCATTCGCACGCGTCACACGATGACGTTCCACCAATCAAGATTGGACTAAGTTGCACATGTGACTTCAGGAGTGCTGACGCTGAAGGGATTCCCCGAAGTGACATCATAAATGCAGCGCAAGTTCCCTTTTTATCTAGACATTTTATTGAGAGATTGAGAGGCTACATTAAATATTCGCACATAAAATTCATGGTAATAATGTGTATTTTAAGGTGTTTTATCTCTATTTTGTATTTTCAGGTACGCTTGACAAATGGCATGTAGTCTAGTTTTCTTCTTACTTAAATGTACTGTAAGAAAATAAAAGATTTAACTTCCAACTGCATCTGTTCCTGGATGAATTTAGCAGTTATTGATTTCACGTCATTGTCACTTTATTTCAAACCTTATTAGCACATAATGCCCTCATTAAAAAGAGAACATTATTGACTGTTTCTCTTTCTCTCTATCCGCTTCCCATTTGGAAAGGACATTGAGAAATGCCTGAGCTTGACATATATATTTGGAATAAGACCTGAGAGATGACTTTGTGAGATTCACCCCTTTAAAAGGGTACACTGCAAAGCACTGTTCTGTGTATAAACCTGATAAAAAAAAAAAAAAACATTAATATAAATTATAATAGGCCCTTATGATTTCAGTGTAGTTTAGCATCACGTTTCTGAGTAAGACGATTAGACAGTTTCATGAATGTCTTTAGCCACTTTAGAGTCATTAAGATTAAAGCCACAGAACACACACACACACACACACACACACACACACACACACACAAACACAACACTCTTTCACACATGCATGGGCAGCGTATGGACAGTTTGAACGCACACACAAGACCGGCCGTAATTAAAGCAAGCAGAGCTCTGAAAACACAACTCAAGGTCAGCTTAATTGTACAGACAGATGCTGGTAGCCATCTCTCTCTCTCTCTCTCTCTCTCTCTCTCTCTCTCTCTCTCTCTCACACTCTCACTCTCACACACACACACACACACACAAATTGATGCAAAAAGTGGCCGATACACTATTAACCTTTCACCCTTCATAACACTCTCCCCTTTTGTGTAAAGACTGCGCTCATGACAGTTCGCTTTTAAACGTGATGACCAGCAACTTTTTATTCACTCATTAAACTGGAAAATATGTGAATGTGAATGGCCTGTGTGTGCATGTGTGTGTGTAAGAACAGCCATTACTGCTTAATAAGACTGAATCCCACTAGCCAAGCAGAGATTTGAGATAGTGTAACTAATGAGAAACGAGACTCCTCTCTCTCTATCTCTCTCACACACACACACACACACACACACACACACACACACATGTCTGGTTCGCTATCTTTGTGGGGACTCTCCATAGGCGTAATGGTTTTTATACTGTACAAACTATATATTCTGTCCCCTTACACTGCCCCTGTCCCTAAACCTACCCATCACAGGAGACATTCTGCATTTTTACATTTTCAAAAAACATTACTTAGTGTGATTTATACGCTGTTCTCCTCATGGGGACCACTGGCTGGGCCCCACAATGTAGGTGATCTCAGGTTTTACTATACTTGTGGGGACATTTGGTCCCCACAATGTAATATAAACACGAGCACACACACACACACACACACACACACACACACTCACACACACACACACACACACACACACACACACACACACTCACACACACACACACACACACACACACACACACACACACACACTCACACTCACACACACACACACACACACACACACACACACACACACACACTTGTCTCCTACATTACTGTAGTCCCAGTGGGATTCAGTACACAGGCTGGCCAGCCCATAACAGTAGCACTTTTCGCATCCACGGAGAGGGTCTTCACCACGGAGATGATAATATCCCTGTTTACAACGGTCACAGTTCCGGCCCTCCACATTCTCCTGGAGAGAGAGAGAGAGAGAGAGAGAGAGAGAGAGAGAGAGAGAGAGAGAGAGACTGTTGAGTGAAACTGGGCTGCATGCACTATTAAACACTGTTAAAGCAGCTCTAACCCATGGGAAGTGTGTTACTTAAACACACGCAAACCTCCACAGTGAAGGAAAACTCATTATTCTTCTATTTCATCTATTTCAATAGCTCCAGGACCTCTGTAACAGGGTTTGTGGACCATTTAGAATTATGTTAAGATTTCATAACTGCTATAAATTTAAATAAGTTGAAATAAGCTTGCCAAAATATAGCCTATTCCCACTACCGTTCAAATGTTTGGGGTCGGTAAGATGTTCCTGAAAGTCTCTTCTGCTCACCAAGGCTGCATTTATTTGATCAAAAATACAGAAAAAATGGGAAATATTATTCCAATTATAATATTCCAATCTGTTTTCTATCTGAATATATACTAACATGTCATTTATTCCTGTGATCAAAGCTGATTTTTTAGCATCATTCAGTGTCACATGATCCTTCAGAAATCGGTCTAATATGATGATTTGCAGGAACTGACATCTCACTTATCAATATAACTATAATCAATTGATTAAAAAATGCTGTGAGAATCCAGCACTAACTTTTCTGACCGTGTGACAAACTTTCTCAAATGAACTTTTCCGACTGCGTTCTGACACTTTATTTCTGTATACGACAGAATCTGCTGTAAGTTTGGCACGGGTCCGCAGCACCTGGAGCGAGTCCATCCCGTCTGTGGGTGTAATTTACTGATGTTCCTTAATGTTCCCTTCACACTGGCGCTCTGCCTGAGCCATTACTGAACACAGCCTCTATAATCTGACCATCACAGCCTCTTCATGAACACACTTCACCTCCACTCACTCTTCATCTGTTCATCCATCCGGAGTGCTGAGAGAAAACATGTGAAACCCTTTGCAATGATCTGTAGTCCTGCATTAAGGTTGAAGTGGGTCATTGTTTCCCCCCGTTTTAAAGCATTGCACAGTTTGTGTGTGCACTGAAGACTTGGACGTGGGGAAATTGATTGAGGCTGAAATAAATTCGACAGCTGACGAAAAAAAAAAGATGCATGCTGGTTTCAGCGTAACAGCAGAGTGTAAAGCGACTGTCAAGCAGTTTTTAATTTACACAGAATAAAGATCCTGTGTCTGAACTGGGCCACACCAGACAGACCATATGGAGTAGGGGTGGAACGGTACATGTATTCGTATTGAACCGAAACGGTACGGGGGTCACGGTTCGGTGCACGAATTTACACGCAGAATACACGGTATAAAAAAAAAAAAAACTCGCGTGCAAATTAATTAATGTAATGCGGAACTACTAGATACGCGGGTTCTTTAGGGACACATAATCTGTACCCTCGGCTTAGCTCTGAACGCGCGTTCACTTCAAACGTTGGCTTTATACGCGCGTCCTATTCGCTTTGGAGTAGCGCCGAACTAGACGCGAATTTGACGCTCTATTCGCGTTTGGTGTGACCGCATAATGAACAGGCTGCGATGTCAAGATTGCAATGCTGGAGTGTGTGTGTGCGCGCGCGAGAGAGAGAGAGGCGCGGGCGCGATCGAACTGCGTGTGTGTGTGTGAGAGAGAGAGGCGCGGGCGCGATCGAACTGTGTGTGTGTGTGTGTGTGAGTGTGTGTGTGTGTGTGAGAGAGAGAGAGAGGCGCGAGCGAACAATGGAAACATAAAAAACATACTCCGTCATTTTGTTCATACAGATCATTAAACCTGCAAAGTGTTTACTTTGTGTACACTCGCAATAAAACACAACATTGTGCTTTTGTCACACTGTAAACTCTTGTCAAACTGTAACCTACAACTGTCACCCAACCAAAACCACACACACACACACACTGTTTTAAAAGCAAAACATATTTATCCAACCCCATTTCAAAACAGTCTGTGGGTCCCATCTTTTGGACATTCATCATATTGCATTGGTTTTCATTTCTTGTCCTCGGAGCACTAATCTGTTTATTTTTAAGTTACACATTCTACATTGATTAAAAAAGAAAATCGAATGTGTTTTTAATGGTAGTATTATTTTATACAGAAATCCATTATTTATAATTCAGATGAGAATAATGTTACATTGTTAAGTAATAATGTTAATTAAAATTAAGGAAAACAAATATATTGATCTGAAATATAGCAAATTAATTTTAAATTATTTCAGGTACAATTACCAAACACATCTCAAGGTCTTTTTATTAATTTAATTAATAAACTAATTATATAAAACTATTGTCAGTGCACTACAAATAAACTGGTTCTATGCCTTTATTAATAAAACTTATTTAAAAAATACAATGCCTTATGCATTTTTGTTTTGCTTTTCCCTCCATTGTACCGAAATCGTACCGAACCGTGATGTCTGAACCGAGGTATGAACCGAACCGTGACTTCTGTGTACCGTTCCACCCCTAATATGGAGCGCTGCGTTCTTACACGGACAGCCACTTTAACATCATATTACGTGTTTATACCGATAACTAGAAACAGTGACTGTTTGCTGTTTTCTTGGAACTTCTGTTCTTTCCCAAAAGCTTTTCCGTTGTGGAGAAGCCGCTGACTAAATGAACCGCATATACACCCTTATAAAAAGACGTTTAGTCAAGAGTGCTATTAGTATACTTCTTTTAAACAAAAAATAAGAAAGTATTATTTCATTCTACTTCTTATGTAGCTCTCAGAAATAAAAACTCAGAAATAAACTTAAAATTACTCTTAAGTATACCTGATTTACACTGACAGAAAAGTCTAAGTATATTTGGACTATACTTGTTCTCAGTCTTTTGATCATTATATAGGCTACTCAAGTATAATTAGGTATTGTAAGTATACGTGGCTTGTAGTTGTGTTTAATCTTTTGATTGAGTAGCCTATTACAGTAAACAACCTGTTCTGGTGAAATTGGTGACTTTCCCCGCTCCCCCCGCACGAGCAAGAAACACGAACTGCTTTACGGCAATTCGACATACACACACACGCCCCCCTCAATACTAGCTAGAATTAATACAAGCGACGATGGATCATTCACATGTTCCAGCGAAACGACAAAAGAGACGGTTTTCGGCGGAGGTGAAAGAGAGGAAGAAACTTTTGACCGTGCGAGGGACCACAAGAGTAAACATCGGTTGTGCGTTCACTGTGAGTGGCGAGAGCTAAAAGAAAGTTAAGAATGCAAAACAGATGCTGAAACTGCGTTTCTGCTAATGCAGTTGTAAGTACGTCTTGGTTTTCTTTATTCTTTATTCTTGTAAGTGTTTATAAATGTGTTCAATCCATGACCGTCTGTGGTAACGTTAGTTAGCTGACTGGCTAGCGAGCCAACGTGTTTGTATTTACGGTAGATTGCTATCTGTTGTATTGGGTTGCTGCTAACTATGTGGCAAACTTGACAGACAACTATTGACATACGCTACGCACGATAAAGTTGGCCGGCTCCGATAATAACAAATGCACATGAGCAGCGGCAGAAAGGGGGATGAGGTGCCGCAGTGAGATGTTTTTACTACAGTGTTGTGAAATATACGGCCCACAGCGTTAGGGGGAGCTCGTGGAGAAAACATGCAACAACAAAAGTGAAGTTCTGCTTTAAATTAAGACTGTGGCGAGCAGGACGAGGTCGACGTGCTGGCGGTGGCGTTCTCCTTCCTTCCCGGGTTTCGGCACCAGTGTAACGAGGTTAGATGTTATGGGAAGAACCGGCGACCATTCAACAACTTTTAATAATAAAATAAACCAATACAAAAACAAAAGTATAAGCCAGCAGCCCCTCACGGACGACTGCTGGCCAGACAAAACAGAAGCTAAACATAAGATAAAGTCAGGCCTGTTCCTCTCTCGTCACTCCTCCTTTATGCTTCCGCTCCTCCGTGAGAGATACGAAACCTCCTCATCAATCACACCACCGGCTTCACGCCGTTCTCTCACGTCCCTCGACCTCGTCCTGCTCGCCACGTAGACCATATCTAAAGGATTCATCCCTGAGTTCCTCCTCAGTGGCACATTATACATTTTGGGAACTTTGTGATGTTTTCTGTCAACGTCCTGTGTCTCTCCATCCTCTGTATCTGTCTGTCTCCTCCAAGATATTCTGCAAATTGTCCTGTTTGTGACAGCATGCGCTGAATGATCGATTAGTATGCAGGAATATGGCTTACCCGACAGAGTTTTCTGTGTTCATCTCTTAAATATCGGGAAGAATGTCTTCTGGAGCATGTGGATGTCTGTTTTCATTTCTATTTATTGAGATGACGTCACCAAAATGATTCTGATTCAGTGCTCTCTTACGTAATTGGTTTTCTTGTTTTAAATTTGTATATTTTTCTTACCAAAACCCCATCACTTCGCTTCAGAAGGCCTTTATTAACCCACTGGAGTCGTATGGATTACAGTACTTTTATGATGGATGGATGCGCTTTTTGGAGCTTCAAAATCTCTGACGCTTTTCAATGCCATTACAAAGCTTGGTTTTTAATATAACTCTGATTGTGCTCGTCTGGAAGAAGAAAGTCATATAGACCTAGGATGGCTAGAGGATGAATAAATCTTGGAATAATTTTCATTTTTGAGTGAACTATCCCTTTAACTCTTTCCCCACCAGCGTTAAAAAAAAAAAAAAACGTTGCCAGCCACCACCAGCAGTTTTGATCATTTTCACAAACGTTTCATGGCCCCCAGAATATTTTGTTGTATGAATATCTGAACATGCCATATATAAAAGAAAGAACAGACCCTCTTGCTTTTAAAAATAAATAAATCAACTTTTATTCTAGCCTCAAGCAATCTTTTTTTATCAACACTTTAAAAGTTTCATTAAAAAAGCAACATTTTGAGCAATAAGCTGAAAATCCAGTTTTTGCTAAAGACTACGACCGAATGGGATTCAGAACGATGATCAAAGATTTATATGCTGTTTAATGTTGGTGATCACGTTATTTTACATATGCATCTGCTTACATATGACAACGCTTGTTTCTGCTTCTTCTTCACTTGTGTTTTGATCAGGAGATTCAGTACTATTTCAGAAGATGCGTAATAGCGCTCTCTACATTATAACAGTGAAAACATGGAAAATTTCAGTCAGTGGCGGGTAAAGAGTTAAGAGTCAACATACAGCTAAACAACTGTGTGTGAGTACTCTAACAAAAGGGAAAATGCCTGCATTTAGGGCCCAAACACTAGCCTTGATAGCAATATGTCCTGGGTTGCACCATCTGTCGTTCACAAAAACTGCTATTTCATCACCATTTTCTTACCACTCTCGCTTTCATGCACAATTTGAAATCCATTCACTGCAGTTGGGAGCATCATCTCCCAGCCAAGTGTCAGTGAGACACATGAGATTATATTGTTTGTATTACCCATGGCCAATGGTCTGTGCCGAGAGCTTGTCCATTTACTGTGCTTTGACCATAATGATCGTAGGCCAGGTCTGATTTCTTGCATTCGTTCTGTAGCTCAGCAAATCCTCTGGAGGACACTGGACCAGAGTATGCTGTGCAAGAGGATCACATCGACATTAGCAGCCAAGCAACAAGAAAAACAACACAGCAATTTATTACTGTACTAGTTTATATAGTATTCATGTGTAATACAAGCTATTTTTTGTATAAACTAGCAGTAATGCTTTATTTCAAGTCCACTTTAGACACTACAACCTACACTCACCTAAAGGATTATTAGGAACACCTGTTCAATTTCTCATTGATGCAATTATCTAATCAACCAATCACATGGCAGTTGCTTTAATGCATTTAGGGGTGTGGTCCTGGTCAAGACAATCTCCTGAACTCCAAACGGAATGTCAGAATGGGAAAGAAAGGTGATTTAAGCAATTTTGAGCGTGGCATGGTTGTTGGTGCCAGACGGGCCGGTCTGAGTATTTCACAATCTGCTCAGTTACTGGGATTTTCACGCACAACCATTTCTAGGGTTTACAAAGAATGGTGTGAAAAGGGAAAAACATCCAGTATGCGGCAGTCCTGTGGGCGAAAATGCCTTGTTGATGCTAGAGGTCAGAGGAGAATGGGCCGACTGATTCAAGCTGATAGAAGAGCAACTTTGACTGAAATAACCACTCGTTGCAACCGAGGTATGCAGCAAAGCATTTGTGAAGCCACATCACGCACAACCTTGAGGCGGATGGGCTACAACAGCAGAAGACCCCACCGGGTACCACTCATCTCCACTACAAATAGGAAAAAGAGGCTACAATTTGCAAGAGCTCACCAAAATTGGACAGTTGAAGATGGGAAAAATGTTGCCTGGTCTGATGAGTCTCGATTTCTGTTGAGACATTCAGATGGAGTCAGAATTTGGCGTAAACAGAATGAGAACATGGATCCATCATGCCTTGTTACCACTGTGCAGGCTGCTGGTGGTGGTGTAATGGTGTGGGGGATGTTTTCTTTGCACACTTTAGGTCCCTTAGTGCCAATTGGGCATTGTTTAAATGAATGCCACGGCCTACCTGAGCATTGTTTCTGACCATGTCCATCCCTTTATGGCCACCATGTACCCATCCTCTGATGGCTACTTCCAGCAGGATAATGCACCATGTCACAAAGCTCGAATCATTTCAAATTGGTTTCTTGAACATGACAATGAGTTCACTGTACTAAAATGGCCCCCACAGTCACCAGATCTCAACCCAATAGAGCATCTTTGGGATGTGGTGGAACGGGAGCTTCGTGCCCTGGATGTGCATCCCACAAATCTCCATCAACTGCAAGATGCTATCCTATCAATATGGGCCAACATTTCTAAAGAATGCTTTCAGCACCTTGTTGAATCAATGCCACGTAGAATTAAGGCAGTTCTGAAGGCGAAAGGGGGTCAAACACAGTATTAGTATGGTGTTCCTAACAATCCTTTAGGTGAGTGTATAAGTAACTGTGTAACTACATGTCCACTAGCAGTCAGGGGCACGGGAAGTGGGGTTTTCACAGGATTGTAAATGTAACACACATTTTTGTTCATTACATGTATTCATTTTAAGCATTTATATGTAATAAACACTTTAAGTGGGCTACTTAAAAAGTGTTAGGACTATTTATATGTTAAAGTATGTTTTTTAAAACATATGCGCAGAGTGTAACGTCATATTGTGTGTGAATTCGTCTGCAGCCGCTCCAAAAAAAAAAAAAAACGTCCGCAGCCGCTCTACTCCTGAGCGCAAGTCCACCGTCAGTGTTGTGTAAGGCAGGCACTAGGCCGGTTCTTTGTGTTTATTTCTATGTCCTGTCGCTGTGCAGGCTCTTTTATTGTATATGACAGTAAACAGCCCAATAACCCTTTTATTTAAAGGCTTAATTTTTGTCCCGTAGACCGGTCCGTTGCATTACGATTGAAAGCCGTGTCAATAATATCAAAAATGTGATGTTCGGGTGTGTGTATGCTGTTAAAACGAGTGTTCTCTTTGTAACGACGATCCTCGAGATGATGCTCCCAACTGCAGTGAATGGATTTCAAATTGTGCGTGAAAGCGAAAGTGGTAAGAAAATGGTGATGAAATAGCAGTTTTTGTGAACGACAGATGGTGCATACCATCCTGTTATCTGATCAATATAATCCTTAAAAACAGGGGGAGAAAGGCCATTGTTGTGATTCACAGAGTTTTGAAGAGTTTTATAGACTTTATAGACTATTTCTTTTTTCTTCAAAAGTGGTGAACCACCCCCCCAAACATACTGAGTACGAATATTTGTAACAGTGTAAAAGTGTTTCCTAAATGAATAAATGTCTTGTCTTCATTTGTTTTGCCTCTCACCAGTTCCTTTTCTTAGTATTTTTTTTTTTTTTTATAATCAGGGACAGTACACATTTATAGTACATAACAATATGTAAAATGCACCAGATTTAGCCAACACTGGCTAATTTTCATCCGTTGTCCCTTTTGCAGGTTGATGTTAAGGACATACCCAAACAACACAAAAATAATAAATAAATAAAAAACTACCATACTAGAATATCTATAAATGTTCACAATTTTGATTCAAAATTAGCCACATTTTCAGCATTTTTTGGAGAAACCACGATGACCTGTTATTTGTTTTAATTCTTTCAACTCCGTTGGAAGTCTATTCCACTCACGTGTTCCAAAAAAGCCAAAGATAGCTGACCAAAGGTCTTCTTAGTGGTACCTTACAATCACCCCTAATACCAGCTTGTGTATACCGTCCTGTTATCTGGTCAACATAATCCTTGAAAACAGGGGGAGCAAGGCCATTTTGAATCTTAAAGACATATAATTTTAATGAGCTTATGGCCATCTATCAAAGGTTTTATGCTAATCATATGTATCAAAATAGTTCAGAAACACAGATTGGCATCCATAAATATCTAAACAATACGACCACAACCTACAAGACCAAGCAATCACACTGACCTCCATGAAAACATTTATCCAAAAAAAAAAAAAAAAAAAAAATGCATCAATACATTTTGTGAGGCAAATTTAAAACGACAGAGGGGGGTACATTTCTAGAGCACAAAATTCAAAACAAATGAGATAACTTTTTACATAAGTGCAATTTTGAACTTTTCACCATATGGGCTGCCACAGACTCTGGGCTGAATCAGAAGAAAATGAGCAAATATAATAAGTGCACAAGTATCTATTCTAAGATAACACCAAATAATCAAATTAGACAAAGTATCACTTATTTATAAAAAAAAATCTGCTTCTATTTCAATAGCATTCCCATGATATAAAATGACTCGTACTGTAGCATCCAACCCTATGTTGTAGTATTATTGTACCAGAGTGAGGCCAGTGGTAATGTGGTAGCGTCGTACCTTACACACACATGGTGGCTGGCAGGGATCCTGGTTAACGCTGCCCTCAGTACTGCATTCACATCGCTCACACACGGGGAATCCTGTGTATCCGAACACACACCTGTCACACTTCTCACCTGCGTAGCCCTGCTTACAGATGCACGAGCCCACAGCCAAACCTGCCACACACAAGAAAACACAGCATTACTGCAACAGCCCCTGCTCAACACACACACACACACACACACACACACACACACACAGACACAGACACACACAGACACACACACAAGTTGTGTAAAATATCAGACCAGAGAGTGATAGACGAGCGTTAGATGTGACCGTATTTACAGAAGATTTCCTCTAGTCAAGGGTAAATGGTCTTCACTTCAAATTATAATAAATCATCTACAACTATCATGACTGGAAATATGAAATATGATAAAAAGTAGTCCAGTGACAGTCCTGAAGTGTAGAAGTCCTGCTGTGTGTTAATCGAGGGTAAGTTAAATCGCTGTAGTGAAGCTCAGTGATTTGCATTTTGAATATAAATATAAAAACAAAAATCCATACAGTAGGATGTACAAATAATACATTAACAATACATAAATAATGAATACCATCTTAGAAACAATAAGTGTGTGTGTGTGTGTGTGTGTGTTGTACCTGTGGTGGCCTGACTCTCATCTGCAACACATGCGGAGTGAAGTGACCCTCTCAGATCACATGAGCAGGGTCTGCAGGGCCAGCGCTCGACTGGACTCACCTGTGGAAATATGAGAACAAACACCTTTAAAGTGATGTTGATGACCCATGGCAACTCAAGTTTAGTCTAATGTAAGGCCTCATTCAAACAGAGACATTCGGACTATCTTGAATGCAAGGCAGCGCAAGTTTTTGAAAGTCCTGTGTGTTTGAATAGTTCAACACAGAAATGTACGAACATTTTCTAAAAGTTTGGAAAACAGTAGTAGCTGGGACAATATTACACTCTAACAAATGCTGGGTTGTTTCAACCCTTGTTTGGGTCAAATACGGACAAACCCATATGGACCCAAATATGGTATACGTTCCTCGGTAATGAAGTCACGGTTCTAACTAAACTAAACTAAACTAAACTAAAGTTTAAACTAAACACAAAATTGTGTCTTTTTTAATTAAACTGTTTTTTGAAAAAATCATGTGTGTGTGTGTGTTTAAATAAATTCTATTTTAATTAAATAAAATCTTTCTTAGCTAATGCTGCAAACGATATACAGAGCTTTTAATTACACAGTACTATAATATTTTAATATTAAAGGTTAGGATTAACAACAGAATCCAAATTATTCAATTCAGTTGCGATTTATTTTTACTGTAAATTGCACAAAAAGCAGGTTTTGCATTTACTTCTAAATCTAATTATAAAGTTAATTTTCTTCTCCAATTCAATTTTGCAATATAATCATTTACACAGTGGCTGTCATAACTTGTTTTCATGACAAAATTTATTTCAACACACATTCAATTATCAAGACATTTGTAGCAGGTAAAGTAAATTTAATGAATAGACTAACATGCTTCTCTCTGGTGTTCATTTCTCCAGCGAACTAACCTGCTGTCGACACTAAATGCCTGAGGTGAATGTAATGCTGCGTGAGATATTGTTCTCAAGCTGTTTATAGTTTATTGCTATATTTCCGCAGCTGAAACACTGATTAAGAGATGTAAACATATCTCTTCTTCTGCGCTTTTACTGGTAGCGAACACCGTTGCATTGCCCCTTCTGGATTGGAGTCTGGATCCCTGTGACTACATCTATTCGTCACACCCCTATTGTCCATATTTAACCAGATCCCGTCTACGGAGAGCCTGGCCTCTCCTTATTAAGTCCTATTGTACCGAATTTTGGTTGTAGTTCCACCAGAGTTCCACTGGGGCGATCGCCCGAGTGCAGAATGAATGGGAGTCTATGGAGCTAGAGGCTAAATTTGTCTCTTTCAGCCGATTGCCGTTGAGAAATCTCAGATTTGATTGTAGGTTTTGAAAGTTCAACATAGGTTATAGGTAGAAAGTTGAATGAACGAGTACTTATGTCCTTTCGATTTCTTACAGGTTGAGATGTTGTTGCCCATAACATGCTAGCATTCGGCTAATTAGCGCTGATTGGTCAGTGAAGGACTGATTACGACCAGAGATACCGCTTGATGACATCGTGTAATCCGAAGCGGGACCAGAATGTTAAGGCAGACTTAACTCTTCTAGCACGTGTATTTACCTGTGTTACCTGTGTCAGCTGTGTTTACCTGTCTTAGCTGTGTTACCTGTGTCAGCTGTGTTTACCTGTGTTACCTGTGTTACCTGTTTCAGCTGTGTTACCTGTGCCAGCTGTGTTACCTGTGTTACCTGTGTTTAGCTGTGTTACCTGTGTCAGCTGTGTTACCTGTGTCAGCTGTGTTACCTGTGTCAGCTGTTACCTGTGTCAGCTGTGCTTACCTGTGTCAGCTGTGTTACCTGTGTTACCTGTGTTTAGCTGTGTCAGCTGTGTTACCTGTGTCAGCTGTGTTTACCTGTATCAGCTGTGTTACCTGTGTCAGCTGTGTTTACCTGTGTCAGCTGTGTTTACCTGTGTCAGTTGTGTTTGCCTGTGTCAGCTGTGTTACCTGTGTCAGCTGTGTTACCTGTGTCAGCTGTGTTTAGCTGTGTCAGCTGTGTTACCTGTGTCAGTTGTGTTTACCAGCTGTGTTAGCTGTGTTACCTGTGTCAGCTGTGTTTACCAGCTGTGTTACCTGTGTCAGCTGTGTTTAGCTGTGTCAGCTGTGTTACCTGTGTCAGCTGTGTTTACCTGTGTCAGCTGTGTTTACCCGTGTCAGCTGTGTTTACCAGCTGTGTTTACCTGTCAGCTGTGTTTACCTGTGTCAGCTGTGTTTACCTGTGTCAGCTGTGTTTACCTGTGTCTGCTGTGTTTACCAGCTGTGTTACCTGTGTCAGCTGTGTTTAGCTGTGTCAGCTGTGTTTACCTGTGTCTGCTGTGTTTACCTGTGTCTGCTGTGTTTACCTGTGTTACCTGTGTCAGCTGTGTTTACCTGTGTTACCTGTGTCAGCTGTGTTACCTGTGTCAGCTGTGTTTAGCTGTGTCAGCTGTGTTACCTGTGTCAGCTATGTTTACCAGCTGTGTTACCTGTGTCAGCTGTGTTTACCTGTGTCAGCTGTGTTTACCTGTGTTACCTGTGTCAGCTGTGTTACCTGTGTCAGCTGTGTTACCTGTGTCAGCTGTGTTTACCTGTGTCAGCTGTGTTACCTGTGTCAGCTGTGTTACCTGTGTCAACTGTGTTACCTGTGTCAGCTGTGTTTACCTGTGTCAGCTGTGTTTACCTGTGTCAGCTGTGTTTACCTGTGTTACCTGTGTCAGCTGTGTTTACCTGTGTCAGCTGTGTTTACCTGTGTTACCTGTGTCAGCTGTGTTTACCTGTGTTACCTGTGTCAGCTGTTACCTGTGTCAACTGTGTTACTTGTGTCAGCTGTGTTACCTGTGTCAACTGTTTACCTGTGTTACCTGTGTCAGCTGTGTTACCTGTGTCAACTGTGTTACCTGTGTCAACTGTTACCTGTGTCAGCTGTTTTACCAGTGTCAGCTGTGTTACCTGTGTCAGCTGTGTTACCTGTGTCAGCTGTGTTACCAGTGTCAGCTGTGTTACCTGTGTCAGCTGTGTTACCTGTGTCAACTGTGTTTACCTGTGTTACCAGTGTCAGCTGTGTTACCTGTGTCAGCTGTGTTACCTGTGTCAACTGTTTACCTGTGTTACCTGTGTCAGCTGTGTTACCTGTGTCAACTGTGTTACCTGTGTCAACTGTTACCTGTGTCAGCTGTTTTACCAGTGTCAGCTGTGTTACCTGTGTCAGCTGTGTTTACCTGTGTCAGCTGTGTTACCAGTGTCAGCTGTGTTACCTGTGTCAGCTGTGTTACCAGTGTCAGCTGTGTTACCTGTGTCAGCTGTGTTACCTGTGTCAACTGTGTTTACCTGTGTTACCAGTGTCAGCTGTGTTACCTGTGTCAGCTGTGTTACCTGTGTCAGCTGTGTTTACCTGTGTCAGCTGTGTTACCAGTGTCAGCTGTGTTACCAGTGTCAGCTGTGTTACCTGTGTCAGCTGTGTTACCTGTGTCAGCTGTGTTTACCTGTGTCAGCTGTGTTGTCGATGCCTCGAGAGAAAAGAAAGTACAGAATGCGAAAGCACCAAAGTGACTGAAGGATTGCCGTAAGCAGTATCTCTGGTCGTACGCTGTGTATGACGTCATTGACATTTTAAAATACTTTTTAAAGCAAATAAGTGACTCTAAAAAATCTTACACCCAGCAATGTGTAATTTCTTTGAATCTCCTTTCGAATACAACATTCAAATTACTAGACAAAAAATTTTATCCTGAGAAAAGTGGATTTTGAGGGGTACAGCTCCATAGACCTCCATTCATTCTGCACTCGTCCTCTGAGCGCTCTCATATGGAACCAGAGTGGAACTGCAACCAGTTCAGAACCCGGAAGTTTACTGAGAGTGGAAGTCCTTATTAGACATTCTCTGATTTAACTCAAACATGGAAATAATCCTGCATTTTTTTAGGTATAGGAATAAAAAACGTCCTCCATAGTGTAGGAAAGCTTAACATAGCTAAAAACACAAATGAAAGATGTGGGGCTTAGCACACGGTCAATTTCACACTGTTTTCCCCCTGAAAAAGTTGCTTTGAGAAGTAGCATATGAACAGGAAAAAGATAAAACTCACCCCACTTGGTCTGTAGTATCCGTCTACGCATGATTGACAGTTAATTCCTCCTGTGTTGTCAGAGCAACCAAGGCAGACTCCGCCCCCTTCATACGCTCCATTACTATTCAAACTCAGCTTAGCATCGGCCACAGTCTGATTGTAATAGCATTCCTCTGATTTACCGTGGCAGTTACACTCTGGCAAATAAACACATCACACAATGATACAACATTAGAAAAGCACTACCGTTTAACAACCTGCTCCTCCTGACGAAAAAATATACAGTTAAAATACTGCAATCCCACATGAGGAAGAGCTGATCTGAATGTTGGCACCATGTATGCTAATAATTACACCAACAGCTCCACTGCAAGAATAAGAAATGAGAAGCTAATACAGAGTTATTTTGCTTAAATTTACGTTTACTCATTTAGCAGACACATCTATGCAAAGCGACTTCCAGTCAAGGTATACATTGAGTCTTCCCTGAGGATGCTGTTCATTGCATGGATCACTGGGATTGATCTTATAATGGAAGAAGAATCCCATTAAAATAAATTTCTCAATATAATAAGAAATGTGTTAATGAAAGGTCGTGTACTGAAGTAATCATAGACATGCTGATAAATCAGGTCAACGGACAACAAAAACATCGGGAAGTGTCCCTCTAATGCGTGAAACTTCTTTCTGACACCATACATTCAGAATCTGCCATTTCTAGTCCAGAAGAAATGTCCAAATCTCTTACTAAAAATCTTACTGATTAATTTGTCCATTTCTAAAAATGATTCCAAACTCAGACACAGCCACATTGACAACACACAGTAGCAGTGTTTTGTTCCTGAATGTTTCGTAACAAATCGGTTGAGTAAATGATTCAATGACTTCACTAGGCGTGTTTCCATTACAGATTTGTGCAAAACTTTTGCAATTTTTTCTAAATGTCGACAAAAAACTATTGCGAAATGACGGCGTTTCCATTAACCGATGTTATGCGACTAAACCGTATTTTTTTCCTCTCGCGATAATCATTCCAAACATCATGGCGAAGGATGTTGGTGGGTTTATGTAAATCCCAGCCACTGCACTGGCGATAATTAATAACCGAAGGAGACGTATGTGTGTGTGTTATCCAATCATTAATGGTAATACTGTGAGCGGCACATATGAGGAGTTTCTGGTGTTTCTCCCTCAGATCTGCTTCCAGCTCGTGATTGTGGCATTTCTTTGTTGTTTAGAATCTAATATTCCTGTAGTTCTTTTAATAAAGAACTATGTCTTGTATTCTGTCCAAACACACCGCGTCATCTACGTCAGATGACCTGTAAATGCGTAAAAACGGTTTCCATTCCATTGGAGTTTTTGCGAAATTGACTTGTTTCCATTGGGCGTATTTTCAATTCGCAATTTCAATTTGTGCAATTTGAAGGGTAATGGAAACGCGGCTACTGTGTCTCTTGAAAAAGACCAAAAGCTGTTGCATAATTTGAATTACTATGCATTAACATTTACACAGTGTGACTATGATGCGAATATAGTCACTCAGATCCAATATAACATGAACTGATGTTTCTAATGTTTATAGAACACACCTAAAGTAAGACATAAATGATCAGTAATCCAGCATGCTCGTTTCTGAGGGTTTAGGCTTCTTACTTTCACAGACGTGGCGCGTGAGGAAGGTTCCCGCCATCCAGGGTTTCTGGTTGTAACCAGGGCAACAGCGGTCACAGCTCTCCCCACAAGTGTTGTGTTCACACTCACAGCTAAATTTCTGACATTGAAATTAAACAGTCAATCAAAACATCTGTGTGCCATTCAGAAGGCATTGAAATGCCTCCCCAAGAAAAACTCAACTTTAATTGGGAGTTACACTGCGTATTTCCAAAAACAGATGATACCTACAGAAATGATACCTACAGAAACATTTATTTATTTAATCTATATTTGTCAAACTTGTTTATTTTGCTAAAGTCATCCGAAAATGTGCTAGACATTTTGTGGCGCTGTAAAGAAAAAAACTACACCTTTATTGACGTTTTGACGATATTGAGACAAAATAAAGAGACAAATATGATGACACACCACATCTAGTTATTATATATTTTTTAAACTGCTGTGAGTGCATGCTTCATAAAGGCCAAAAGTGATTAGTTTCTAATTAACAACTTAATAATAAAGCTCAAGCAATACACCTAATTAAAAGTGCATACAGGAATTAATAATCCTTTAGCTTTCGATGACAAACCTTGGTGTCTGTGTTGAGAGGGCAGGCCTTAGCGTGACCATAACAGATGCACATGCCTCCTACTGATATATCCTTAATGGAGTAGTAATACTGTAAAACAAAAGCATTACAGTCATATTTGAACTCAAACTCGACAGTAACACAAACAGAAATGACTCCATCCCAGTTTATCAGCTCTCTGGATCGTGAAAGAAGATGTAGACACGTATACAGAAGCAGAGCACTTTTGCAAATGGTTTAATTTTCGTTACACGTGCCAACCCTTCTGCAGATGTACTGTGTGACCCGGTCTGGACTGAGAAGATCTGATGAAGACAAAAAATAAGTTTTGCTTGAAGATTTTCAAGCAAAGCGTCTATAAGTTAAACCCTATGGTTTTTCAGCTAAAATTCCCATAACCCCTCATACAACAAAAGTAGAGGAGTTTGTGAAGTGGTTTTTTTAATATATGATTCTAAATAATGAATTGATCTAGATGTTGATGCTAGGGGGTCTGTGGTTTGTGGTAAACATGTCACTATTTTATGATGCACAATACTACACCCTTAAAGGTACTGACTGCATCACCATTGTGTGGAGTTGGTTGTGAAGGTCAAACAGATCAATGGTTTGAAAGCACCACAGAGTTTTAGGGCCCTATCTTGCACCCAGCGCACGATCTGAAACGCAAGTGTCAAAGCGCAAAGCGCAAGGGTCTCGGCGCTGTTGCTATTTTCCCGGCAGGATAAATGCCTCTTGCGCCTGGCGCAAATCTAAAAGGGGTTGGTCTGAAGTAGCTTCATTATTCATAGGTGTGGTTTGGGCGTAACGTGAAATAAACCAATCAGAGCGTCATCCAACATCCCCTTTAAGAGCAGGTGCGCATGTTGCATGGCGGATTGTTATTAATACGGCGGATTTACCAGGCGCATGCAGTTCACCATCACGTCTCCTTAAGTCCTCTAATGTTTCCTCATCTATGTCAACAACACAACCTTGATTTATGGAAATGTTGTGTAAAACACAACATGCCACAAAGAATGCTACAACTTTTTGAGGACTGTACTGTAAAGTGCCTCCTGGCCTATCCAAACACCTGAAACGCAGTTTCAGTATGCCGAACGTTCGTTCAATTACACAGCGTGTTTGTGTGTTTTCGATTAAACCGTATTTCACTCATTGTTGCAGGCATCAAAAATGGTGTCATCAGCCATGTCATTACTACAATTAGCCTGAAAAAATTGGGTAAATGTGTAAGCTAGATTTAGGCTTACTACATATTTCTTACATCTTCATGGAAACCACAATGATTTCCCTCATGTGTTAATATTTTTCCTTGTTATAATGTATGATTTGCAAAAATAAAAACTGCTGCATCTGTGTTGATGAGAGAATCAAAGTGCATGCGCGTTGTGCACCCACTACATTATGGCCAAGCATGCGCGCTTAAAATAGCATTATGAACAACGCGCAACGCGCCACTGACTTTTGACTAGGTTTTTTCTGGTCAGTGGCGCAATTGTTTTCTGGAACTGCAAAATAGCACCAGGGAATGTTTGCGCCGAAACACGCCTCTTTTTTTTTCCGCCGACCCTATTGCGCAAGTTAATTTCCTAGTTTACCGACGTGCGTCTGTGGAGGGAAAAGTCCGCTTTGCGCGGGTGCAAAATAGGAATGATACATGCGTCAGTGTACAAAGTCAATTGCGCTGAGTGCAAGATAGGGCCCTTAAAGGGATAGTTCGCCCAAAAATGAAAATCCTGTCATCATTTACTCGCCCTCATGTTGTTCCAAACCCATAAGACTTTCGTTCATCTTTGAAACACCAACAAAGATATTTTAAAGAAATCTAAGAGATTTCTGTCCCTCCACTGACAGTTCATGCTTCAAAAAGTTCATAAAGAGAATGTAAACCTAAGACCTTGTCCACACTAATATGTTTTTGTTCAAAAACGCATTTTTTTTTCTCTTTTGGGATCAACGAAGACAGCACTTTTTGCATCTCCCAAGTGGAAAATACACAAGGGCATTTTCATGTTGCAGTGTGGACTGTGAAAGCGGAGGTATTCGATGACAAGATGTTGTCATGTGACCGATATTGTACCCTATGGGCCCTATCATTCACCCAGCGCAATGCAGTAAGAGTTTTGCTAGTTTCAGCCTGACGTAGTTTCACGTCTTGCGCCACGTTGTTTAAATAGCAAATGCATTTGCGGCCATTTGTGCACTCATGGGGTGCTGGTCTGAAATCGAGGTGTGTTCAGGCGCATTGATGGCCCGTTGCTATTTTGAGGAATTGAAATAGACTGAAACCTGGTCTAAAGTCAATGGAGACGCGTTCGGTCTTTCCACCTCCTTCGGATGAGACGTTAAACCGAGGTCCTGACTCTCTGTGGTCATTAAAAATCCCTGGATGTCCTTTCGGAAAAAGAGTAGGGGTGTAACCCCGGTGTCCTGGCCAAATTTGCCCATTGGCCTCTGTCCATCATGGCCTCCTAATCATCCCCATAAACTGATTGGGTCTATCACTCCACTGGCTCTATGTCTCCTCTCCACCAGTAAGCTGGTGTGTGGTGGGTGTACTGGCGCAATATGGCTGCCGTCGCATCATCCAGGTGATGCTGCACATTAGTGGTGGTTGATGAGGTTCCCCCTTCCATATGTAAAAGTGCTTTGAGTACCTAGAAAAGTGCTATATAAATGTAACACAATATTATTTTTTTCCACTATCAAATTCCATTATGTAAAAAAAAAAAGGGAATGGGAGAGGAGATTCTGGTTGGTTTTATTGCATGTAAAGCCCAAAACAAGAGAATATGGACAACCCTTTTAGACCATTCGCTGGGCGCCGACCATTTTTCCCGTCGTTAAACTAGCAAAAGTGGATTCGGACACGACCTAACTGCACTTGCGCCCTGCGCTTTAGACCATGCGCTTAGATCGGTAAAATAGGGCCCATAAGGTCTATGGTTGTGCTTGCTATGTACTTTTGATAGTGGTGCTAAAGTAAAGAGAAATGTTCGTTTGTAGAATTCATATTACATTACAGCAAAGATGACAGAAAATGTACTCACAATTGCCGTCCTGCAGCAAAACATAACACTTGACCATACGAGTTTGAGTGCGGCCTGGACCCAACAGTGATTGGTGGGATATTTTGCTAATAAAATGATCGGGCTAGAAGAATAGTGAGAGAACTTTGTTATCGCTCCTCTCTCAGTATCATCTCGTGAGCTTTGATAATGTGTATGCGCAGTAGGGTGATCTAAGCATTGTCAGTCATTTCTGTGTGGATGAGCGTAGTGTGGACGTGGAGCGTTTTGATACAAAACACTGTATTCAAATGTATCCTGATTAATGTAGACAGCCTAATCCATATGAATTGAGCGGTTTAGTCCAAATTTTCTGAAGAGACTCGACCGCTTTTTATGATGAACAGATTTAATTAATCATTACACATTCATCAACTCACACATCAGTTGTGGTAAACGGAAGCTCAAGCATGCTTGACGTGCAAGTACCAATAAAGGTTTGTTCTCATGTTACGCATCACGTTTGAGCTTCTTCAAGAACCAATCAGGTTCTGCTCGTGATCTACTGACGATGCTCAATTTTAAGAACACAATTGACCAGTTAACGTCTAGTTTAAGACATGCTTTTTATGGGTGGTAAATAATGGCAGAAACACCAGTAAATTGATGAGCTCAAACCTTAGTAAATCACCTAATAATGCCTCAGTAAATGAATCCCTGATTCATTTAAATACTCTCCTCCCATACATTTTTCGTCTGAAAGGGAAACTCCTACAAATGCATATGCAATAAGATCAGCCACAAAAATAACCCTGTCCACTGCCTTTTCAGCGCTCATTTTTTACTCCGTGTCTTTAGTACATCCTGAAAGTAGTTATTTACCGCTTTTAAGCTAGGGTTTGCGCTAATGCAAGCTGTTAGTAAATCCGACTAAAATGTGAATAAAAGCCTAAATTCAATCTGCTCATCATATAAAGCGATCAAGTCACTTCAGAAAATTTGGTCTAAGCAATTCATATGAATTAGTTTTTTGAGCTCTGAATGAACCTTTTGAAGCATCAAAGTGGTAGTTGTGTGGACTGTCAGAGGAACAGAAATCTCTCAGATTTGATAAAAAATATCTTCATTTGTGCTTCGAAGATGAACGAATTCTTACGGGTTTGGAACGATATGAGGGAGAGTAATTGATGGCAATTTTTTCATTTTGGTTGAACTAACCTCGCACTACACTTCACACATACAGAAATAACACACATCACCTTCAAATTATCCTTTAAATTAGCCAGCTTATGCCTCCCAGACTACAAAAAGACTCTTTGAATGAAATAATTTGGGTACATTTATCCAAATTGCTCAATGCACGTGAGAAACATAATCCTGCATTTCATAATGCAACTCTTCTTTGATGGAAACAGGTCAATCAGCGAGTTAATGAGTTTGTAGGAGGAAGTGGGCGGGTGGAGGCGTGTGATATGGCGTCTTTAAGGGAAAGAGAGGGCCGATTTGTTAATTACTGTGTGATTTTAATTAAAACCCATCTGTCTGAGGAGGAGAGGCTCGTAATGGATGAGGCGGCCCGGGCAGCATTAGCTTCAACCATCCACACACACAGATGGCTTATGAATGGCACAGAGCGACGACAAACACACGTGTGGCACATTCTCTCTGGTGTCAAAGCATTGCACTTGTCACACACACACACACACACACCCGTCTGCTGACGATGAGGTCGATGTCTCCGGGGTCATTGACGGCGAGGGTCATGAGGTCAGCGTTTAGGGTGCGAATCCTCTGGAACTGCAGGCGGATATAGCGTGCCGAGGTGAAGTTGAGCAACATGGGCGATGGATCATCCGCACTGGGACGGCCGTTTATTAGTGAGGTGTGAATCTGAAAGAAAACAAGAGTGAGTCCTTGAATCATTTTCTCAACTGTGGTAGTGCAGCAGTTAATCCTGTTTTCTCTGTTGGTGGGGATAAAAATAGACAACAACACCAGGTACAGGTACATATCTAGGTACATATACAGTGTGTGTGTGTGTGTGTGTGTGTGTGTAGAACTGGGCTGTTTTTCTTGGGTTAATGATGTGTGCTAATTAGTGCTGTGTGAGTTTATGATGTCTGTTTTTAAAGAAGATAGAGCGACATTTGAGTCCAGGCCAGGCTTGATCTCCCCACCCACCTCCCTCATTAGTATGGTACACACACACACACACACACACACACACACACACACACACACACAATACAGTTCAATATAGTCCTATGATCTGACAGCTGTAAATCTGACTTTCAGAAAACACACACACACACACACACACACACACACACACACACACACACACACACACACACACACTCACACACACATTAAAACTGCTGCTGTAGGAGAACTTCCATCTCATCTATCATGCCTGTGTGGGTGTTCATGTCAGCTATTAGCTGTAGGACGAGCTGTGTGGGGAAGTTAGCAGCTGTATTAATGCAAACATGCATAATTCTACATGTTTTTGGTTTGTATGTAAATTTGCTCTGATATCTGTTTAAATTAGTGTATGTGTTATTATTGTGTTACGCACACTCATTTAAACAAATATCAGATTTTCATACAAACCAAAAACATGAAGAATTATGCATGTTTGCGTTTGAGTGGGCTCTGAATGAGAGGGACAATGGAGTGTGTGTGTGTGTGTGTGTGTGTGTGTGTGTGTGTGTGCTTGTTTTTGTGATATATGAGGACACAAATGTGTATAATGACATGCATATTACACTGGTATTACAACTTACACGTGACTTATGAGGACATTGCATGAGTCCTCATATTTCAAATAGCTTAAAAAACATAAAAAACAAGTTTTTTTTAAAAATGGAAAAACGCAGCATGTCTCCTGTGATGGGTAGGTTTAGGGACAGGGGCAGTGTGTGTGTGTGTGTGTGTGTGTGTGTGTAAGGGGACAGAATATATAGTTTGTACAGTATAAAAACCATTACGCCTATGGAATGTCCTCATATATCACAAAAACAAACCTGAGTGTGTGTGTGTGTGTGTGTGTGTGTGCGTGTGTGTGTGTGTGTGTGTGTGTGTGTGTGTGTGTGAATATATTTTTCTCTTGTCTATTTTCTCTAATTAAGAATTACAACTAACAAGGGAACTTAAGATACAGTCGAGCGAGACTTCTCTGTCGCATATCCTACATTGAAATGCATTTATAGAGAAAGTTTGCCCAAAGATGACAACTCTGCCATCATTTACTCTTCCTCATGACATTCAAAACTCATATGTGTACATTGTACATTGTACATAATAGTGAAATAATTTAAATTCATTTTAAACATTTTACGTCCAATTATTTATTCGGTAAGTAGTTATAATATAGTATAGTAATAAATGGAATAATGTATGGTCAGATTACCAGCCATTTAAACCACTTATAACACAAGGTCAGAAAAGATGCTAAAATGGCAACCAAGAGTGGGTCACATAAACAATTTACTTTTAAAATGTGAAACTTATTGGATTTCTACTTTGTACACAGTATCACCTAATGGTCTTAATTGATTTATGATTAATGATTTATAATGGCTTTAATCATTCTTATGTGATATTTTGTTTGGGTGCAGGATTGCCATCATTTGTTGCATTAAGGTGTTTGTTATTTGAGTATTTTTGTAGTTACTTTTTTTCTTTCATGTTTCTTTTTATGTTTTCTCTTTCAGTTTAAGGCCCTGTCCACACGGACACGGGTATTTTTATAACCGTGACTTTTTCTACGCAGTTCGGCCGTTCGTCCACACGGAAACGCACTGAAACCGAACATTTTTGAAAACCCCTGCTGAGGGTGAGGATTTTCAGAAACGCCGGTTACAGTGTTGTCGTGTAGACAGTGAAACCGGGGTTTTCGCCTTGCGACGTCAGAGTGTGTGCCGTTATCCACTGTGTTTGACGTCAGATTTGCGTCTACCGGAACCGCTAATAACTTTTTGTTAGGCTTCTGATTGGCCAACGTGGCTTTACGGCTAGGGTTATATCGCCGCCTGCTGGTGTGGCATGCTCTTGACCGAGCTTGATAGCGTGTTTTTGCGAGCATGTGTGGACGGGATTTTTTTTAAAAACGCTGGAGGAAAAACTCCGGTTATAAAAATACCCGTGTCCGTGTGGACATGGCCTAAGGTGCTTGTTTTTTGCTCTATTGTTGGCATCATTATGGTACTACATGTGTATATATTGGCCACGTACACACTGCAAAGTTTCAGGAGTGACAGCCGCATTTCAATACGTCATTGAATTATCATTCCACCAATCCCATGATTGACACCATGGTAACCATAGCAACATTCTGTCGTCTCATGTGTTTGGTCTCCGCTATTATGACCAAAGTAATATTTCAGTGACAAAAGACTCTTGCCATGTCCATTTATTCTAAGCGTTTTGGTGGTTGTTGTTTCAATATTATTGTGAGAACTGAACTGAGCTGGATGATGACATCACTGTTTTCTGCAGAACTGCTTTGTAGATGAAATGAACTAATTTAATAACTGATGATCTTTACAACGGAAATGAATCAACACTGAATTGACTTCAGCTGAACAATGACACTACTGTCTTTTAGAGCAATAATATTCTGATTACTTCCACCTGTGTGTTATTATCTTGTTACTCTTGCCTATTTAAGCCCTGTGTATTCACTCTTACTTTGTTGTTACACTGCATTTCTGAGTGTTATCCTGGTTTCCTGTCTTGTTTTTTTTTTTTTTTTTTTTGGGTGGTGATTCTCTGCCCTTTTATTGGATTACCCTTTTGGCAGTGTTTTCTGCCCATCTCTCACATCTCTCGTTGTACGTCATTAACAACTAGTTGTTAACTTTGGTTCAGTACACACTGCAGAATTTTTGTTAATGCTGTTGTCACTCCCATAAATTACTGAAACTTGTGTGTAAAGAACAGTATTGAAGTGCCTTGGAACGCGCAGCTTTGTTTGATGCGTTGACGTAATTTGAAACAGGACGTGAAGGCGGGACATATTGAATGGCTCCTCCCCCTTTTCAAACAGCCAATAGCGTTTAGTTTCCCTCACAGACTGCAAGTCGTACTTGACAGCACTATAGAGGGGTTTTACCGACGTCACATTCTGGGCGGTAACACGGATGAGCGGCCATTATGGAGGCACTCGGATGTATAGAACAGCTCGGATTGAACTGTTTACGTACTATTGAACACATTGTTACACTAATAAACCATGGAAAAAACATGTGTAAGCTGCGAAATCATGTAGAGATGATCGGACTTAGTAAGCAGGAAAGAGAGAGCAAACCAAAGTTAAAATATGGTAAAGATCCGAGCGAGCTAACGTTAGCTTCTCTAGCCCTTACTGCAGTTCTTCCTTCTATTTCTTATCCCGACATAGGATACGTTCAGATTGTCAGTCCAAAAGTACATGAAATCTGTTTCAAGCTACATCCATTTGTGGTTTGAAATCATATTCAAATCACATATCAGGACATCAGCTTCAGTCTGAACACTGATCAGTGGTATGTGACTTTCTCACGCCACGTGAAGTGTGAACGTCAGACGTTGTTATAGGGAACACGCTGAAAGTCGCTGCCGAAACAAGGCTGGGTTGTTGCAAAGTGTTGGACGAGCAGAAATGTATTATTTTTTAAACCAGTGCAAACAAGAATGTGTAAAAAAGCTGTACATCCCAGCCTCCTGCAGTTCTGCCGCAGGCGCTGCGGAAGCACATTTACATGTTGTAAAATTGAAATAAGACAACACATTCTCTATTGCAAATGCAAACCCTCCATCAACGCAACTTCATTGCCATATTGCCATGGACACACACATCGGATCTGAACAGTTGCGAAACACAGTGTGGACATCCTTTTAGATCAAAGATAATCGGATTTGGACTGACAGTGTGAATGTAGCCATAGTGAACTACTTTACGTCTACGTTTTAGCCATAGTCAACGCTTCATTTACACATGTGGCTGATGCTGTGCCTCTCTCAACCACATACGCCTCCTTTCATCGGTTTTTAGCACTCTTCTCTTTAACTTTTGACAGTCTATAGAACTCGAAATGTTTTTTCCCGGTGCGACAGATTAGTACAGGCCAAAACTCGACTATTTATCAGCAGCAATAATCAGCCAAATTTGCGAGTCCGTTCAGTTCAGTGGCCGTTCAGTGCCTCCAAAATGGCCGACTTCCGGATTGGTGACGTGTAGTGAAAACCCTCTATGGAAGCGAATCCGAGCGCTGATGATACGCTGGATTCAATAGTAGAGGTGTGAATAAATTCTATCCATTTCATTCATAAAGTTAGAAAACGGAATAAATCTCGAGCATTTGAGTAACCCGAACACACGTCTCCTACACATATTGCTCTGTGAGTGTCAACGGTTTCTTTGTCCAGTTGGTGTTTATAGCATAGGGGGCGGAGCTTTAGATTTAGAGAACATTTGATTGGACAGAAGATGTGATGAGAAGCTGAAGTCCACAGTGACGTCATAAAAATCCCTGATCCATTTTAGCGGAAATAAGAGACTGTAGTTTTGAACGCTTATATCTCCTAAATGTGAATTTTGTCATTGTTTTGGAACACACCAGCTTATTCATAACCTTAAGGCTAATATATTCATACTAAAAGCTAAAAAACTAACATTTTGATTTCAGGGGGCCTTTAAACATTTTGAGATTCCTGCCTGCTGGATGTGTGCACTTTTTGTCTAATTCATAGTAAATCGGGAATGGAAATCTAAATAACATAGTAATAAATTTAAAGAAAAAAAGTCAAATTGTAAAACAGGACAGGATATGACCCCTTCAGAAGTCAATCATGGCATTAAAAGCTTTTCATTACGCTACTTAAGTTTCTTGACCCTTGAGTCCAGGTGTTTCTCACCTCGCCGTTCTCCAGAGGATGGATTTTAGAGTAGAAGGAGGTACAGATGACCTCCTCGTCATGCGTGTAGGACGGCGGGCCTGTTTTGGGGTTGATGTTGAAGCGTGTGATGCACTCGGTGTCCGTTATAGCGTAATACTGCCACGGCATGAATGTTTCACCATCCAGAGAACGTTCCAGAATCCAGTTTCCAGGCCGAGGAGAGTTTGCAGCCTTCAGAATCACATAAGCGATCTGGAAAACCTGTGTGAGAGGAGAACATTAATATTCTCGAAAATGTGTATACACTGTTTATATATAGCCCTGACAGAATGCAATTTTTGCATAATGATTTTCATGAAAAATATGTAGCGTAAACATTGATAATAATCAGAAATGTTTCTGAAAGATTTCGAATAATTACCGTCAAACACAAAACACCATTACACAAACATAACTATGATATGTGATAAAAGCTGGGAACAGACTCATAATGGATGAACTTCTAACAGGAGAACAGGAATGAAAGAGAAGATCTGAGAAAGAAATGAAAACTTGATTCCCATGATTTCACAGTCTTTTATTCAGCAGCAAAAGACTCAAGGCACATATGCACGCACACACACACACACACACACACACACACACACACAAACACACACACACACACACACACACACACACACACACACACACAAACACACACACACACACACACACACACACACACACACACAGACAGAGACAGACACACAGGACGGTGTGTGTATCACGGTTAAACACAGTCCCTGACAGGTTCTCGGCGGCCTTCAGAAAGCTTCAGGGCGTAGTGACATTTCGACTCAACTGAAGAGCTGACCTGAATAAAAAGAAAACATGAGAAACGGGGGAAAAATAAGCTAGGCTGTAGTCTCTATTCATTTGTGTTACCTTTTTAGCTAACACTGCCCCACGAGAAACACACACACTCTTTCATCTCCAGCAGATTACAGGCTTATGTTACCATCTCACAGTAAAGCTCTGGACGCTGGTTCACGCAGCACAATGCTGTTCTGTGTGTTGTGTTCAGAGAGAGGTGAGGCAGGAGCGAATCAAGGACATCTGAACAGCACAATCATCTGACTAAACTACTGTATGAAAGACACAGGGAACTGAAGGCCACGCCAGTAACACGTGTATGTACACTTCAAACTAAACATGGTAACTCAAAACTCACTAACATATACACATATTCTGAATGGTCAGCTGCAGCATTCAGTGGTCAGATATGAATAATGTCCAGGGCAACACTGCAGAACTGAGGTAATAATTGACTCTGGACCACTGAATAATTTAACATTAATTTACACTCTGCTTTGTATGTTATCAGATTGGGTTGTACATGAATTTAACACTCTCTATTTCATGTCTGTATTTATTTATTTGGTTAACAGTAATGTAAAGGTCTCACCTTCCCGGACTCCACTTCCCAGCATCCCTCATGTTCACCATCTGCACACCATCGGCCATCACCTGATCCCCTGATCCCCTGATCCCTGATCACTGATCCCAGATCCCAGATCCCCTGATCACCTGATCACCTGATCCCCTGATCACCTGATCACCTGATCCCCTGATCACCTGATCCCCTGATCCCCTGATCCCCTGATCCCCTGATAACCTGATCCCCTGATCACCTGATCCCCTGATCACCTGATCCCCTGATCACCTGATCACCTGATCCCCTGATCCCCTGCTCCCCTGATCACCTGATCCCTGATCCCAGATCCCCTGATCACCTGATCCCCAGATCCCCTGATCACCTGATCCCCTGATCACCTGATCCCCTGATCCCCTGCTCCCCTGATCACCTGATCCCTGATCCCAGATCCCCTGATCACCTGATCCCCAGATCCCCTGATCACCTGATCCCCTGATCACCTGATCCCCTGATCCCCTGATCCCCTGATCCCCTGATCACCTGATCCCCTGATCCCCTGATCCCCTGATCCCCTGATCCCCTGATCACCTGATCCCCTGATCCCCTGATCACCTGATCCCCTGATAACCTGATCCCCTGATCACCTGATCCCCTGATCCCCTGATCCCCTGATCACCTGATCCCCTGATCCCCTGATCCCCTGATCACCTGATCCCCTGATCCCCTGATAACCTGATCCCCTGATCACCTGATCCCCTGATCCCCTGATCCCCTGATCCCCTGATCCCCTGATCACCTGATCCCCTGATCACCTGATCCCCTGATCACCTGATCCCCTGATCCCCTGATCCCCTGATCACCTGATCCCCTGATCCCCTGATCCCCTGATCCCCTGATCACCTGATCCCCTGATCCCCTGATCCCCTGATAACCTGATCCCCTGATCCCCTGATCACCTGATCCCCTGATCCCCTGATCCCCTGATCACCTGATCCCCTGATCCCCTGATCCCCTGATCACCTGATCCCCTGATCCCCTGATAGCCTGATCCCCTGATCACCTGATCCCCTGATCCCCTGATCCCCTGATCCCCTGATCACCTGATCCCCTGATCCCTGATCCCAGATCCCCTGATCCCCTGATCACCTGATCACCTGATCCCCTGATCCCCTGATCCCCTGATCCCCTGATCCCCTGATCACCTGATCACCTGATCCCTGATCCCAGATCCCCTGATCCCCTGATCACCTGATCACCTGCATGTCATTATTCACCATGGACACTAATGTTCCTCACAGCTGTGTGTCATTGTCTCATCATCACCTTTTCTATTTAGTTCCCTTCTGTTCAGTCAGTCTTGGTCTGTTCTACATTGTATTTGGTGTCTGTGAGCCTTCTACCCGTTCTGTACCTGTTCAGATTATATTGTTGCAAGTAAACGTTAATATTGGAGCTTTTTGCCTTTTCGCCGTTCTTCTACCTACACCACACCGTGACAGTAACAAATGTACAGAGAGCAGTATGACAAATTTATGTTGCCTGGCTGATAATACGTTGCATTTTGTGAAGGAATTTCTCAACAGGTCAAATTTGGCTACTTTCAATAAAAGCGCCAACATTTTAGGAATACTTTTAGCTGTGTTGCTATGTGTCATGAGTGAGAGATTGAGTATATTAATAACACTCTGTCTAGTGAACGCGAGTGTCTGGCTTATAATAAACTCATCCAATGGATCTGGACACAAAGTAAACATTATAAACTGGTATGTGTTGTCTTTCTGAACAGATGCATGATGATGTATTGAAGCTCACTGTAACATGTAGCATCGCAATTCCTCATTCACTCTGATGGTTTGAATGCAGCGAATTTTGGTTTGCAACTTCTATAATCAAAGTTTAATGTCAGTCATGGTCCCACACTGTCTAAACACCCTCTGGCGCCTGCTACAGAAACGCCACCGTTTATCTTTGTACATTGTTTTTAAGCCTTGCCAATTTAAATATTCATGCACAAGAAGATGTAAAAGAGAACCCAATTGTACTTACTGTGTGACACTGTGCACACTTCTCACAAAGTGAGTACAACTGGGTTCTTTCACTTCTAACTTAAACAAAATTATATAAAAAGGCCCATCTTTCCAAGTAGCCTTGTACATTTATTATTTCATATGCATTATGCATGTTTGTTCTGTTGTATTTATGTAGGTGTGTTTAATGTTCCAATCCATGTAGAAATTATTTTATGATGCAGCAATAAACTACCTTATTTTATGCGTTGATCGGAATCTCCCAATAGTTGTTTATTAAAATTGGTATCGGCAAAAAACAAAACAAAAAAATATTATTATTGGTGCATCTCTAATTTAAAAAAAAGAAGTCCCCTGTTCTCAGTGTGTGTGTGTGTGTGTGTGTGTGTGTGTGTGTGTGTGTGTGTTTGTGTGTGTGTGTGTGGACAGTGTTCATGAAGACAGCAGCTGCCCTCAGGTGTTCATTTACCGTAGTGATTCTCACAAGCAAAGGCCACAGATTTCATAGGAGACAAACAACCATCCCTGCAGTGTGTGACAGAGAGAAGAAGAGCTATAAAAAACATGTCATAACCCACAACCTGTCAGAAATGGCACGACTCAAACACAGATGTGACTCCCTTATCTGACTGTGTGTGCTGGCCTCAAGACCTTGCTTCCTACACACACACACACACACACACACACACACACACACACACACACACACACACACACACACACACACACACACACACACACACACACACACACACACACACACACACACACACACACACACACACACACACACAGACACAGATATATCCTCCTCACTCTTTCTCTCTCACACAGATGACAGCGTATTCTCTGCGTGTCACATCTCTTCTGTCAAAGATTATTCTCAGAGGCTTCAATAACTTTCAGTTCAGATGAACAAACTCCAGCAAATGTTTAATAACTGAAAAGCCAGAAGGGTAAACACTTGGGAGGGAACATGTTGTTTTGCCATTGTCTAATTTTCCTGATATCATACTGGATCCAGCATTATGTTGCATCCTTTGACTGAACAAATTTCAACTAACAAAAATGAAAAAAAAATAAATAAAAATAATAATTCACCCATTTCTTTTGTTTCCTAATTTCTATCCATTCAAATTTTTTTCATATAGGCTATGTATATATTTTTTTATTTCAAAACATTGAACTAGGAATGCACATTTGCGTGTGTGTGTTTGCGTGTGTTTGCGTGTGTGCGTGCGTACCTTCTAAACCATATTTTGGGGACAAATTCGAAAGTGAGCTAAAGCTGACAAAAACTCCCAAAACCTCCATTTGGGGATGTCCACATTTGTAAAAATACTAAATATATATTTTTATTGTAAAAATGCATAAAGTTTTCTGATAGAATTAGGATGTGGCTTGAGACAACTGCACTTATTAATGAATAAATATTTTCCATACGAAGTAAAATGTAGCTTAATTAGTTTAGTTCAGTAGCATTCCTGAGAGCTGAGAGAACACCTGCTCCTCCAGACGTGTGCTTGTCAGTTGTCCATGATTTAGGAATGATGATGAATAATAATGAAGCATAAAATACCATACTTTGCTGGTCTTGCAAGAGAAAAGTAAAGCCATGAAAGTAAACATCATCTGCTCCAGATAACAGGTTATAAATATTGTATTGTTGGGAACACTTTAGTTTATGGTCCAATTCTCACTATTAAAGTCCCCATGAAATCAAAATTGACCATACTTACTTTGTTTGCCTAAATTGATCGTTTTGTGGTGAACAATTCATTCGTGCAAGTCAATCTACACAAAAATTTTTTTTGGCTTCGTAATCTTTAATCAAAGTCTGAAAATGCCCCTCCCCTCTGCCTTGGAGGACCTTCCCTGATGACGTAGGTTTGACGGTTTGGGTGTCTGCTTAACATCCGTAACCACGCCCGTCCAACTGACAGTAGACAGGCTACTAGAAACGTCTACTTTTCTAGATCCAATCAGGTGCTAGTTGGAAAAAAAAGCCATGCCCACTATTTTGCCTCATTTAGTATTCCGTTTCTCTCTGAAATACGTAACAACACTGGAGAAAAGTCGGTTGCAACTTCCGGTTCACGGGGACTTTAACTATTTGCTTATTATCCTGCATATAACTAGGATATTGCCAGTTTCTTAGTACTTATGAAGACCATATTATTGCCTTATTCTGCATGACCATATTCTATCCCTTAATCCACCCAATACCTAAGATTAACAACTACCTATAGTTAATAGTGAGAATTGAACCCTGTGACCATATTGTTTATTACTTTTAATGAGACAGTAATTAGAGGAGCCTTACTATTCAAACAATAGTTAAGGATGATTAATCTGTCAATCGGTTAAGGTGTCCACATCCATGATGTCACAATTACATTCAGTTTAGTTTGTTTCACTTTCATGGACTTTTAGTTTGTTTATCATCAGTGTTACGACCCTAAGGGTCATATGTGTTTGTTTTGGGGTGTGTTTCTTTCTTTCTCTCTCTTAGGTGGTGGCCCCTCCCCCTCCATGTCTCGGCTGCATGTGTGAGTGGCACCAGGTGTGCCTGATTACCACTCAGTACCTGGAGGATAAGAAGACTGTTTTCCCACAGTTTGGGGGAAGTGTTGTGAGGTGTATGCTCTGCTCTGTTCATGTCTCTTCCTTCCAGTTGTGACCACATTGGCAGACCAACTTTATTCAACCTGTGGGTTGAACCAAATCTTGCATCGTGTTGTGAGTCTAGAACAGTGTTTGGTGTTTGTTTGTGTGCTAACCTCCTCAGTGGAGTGAGGATTGTTTAGTAGTTTAGTTAATGTTAAATCTTGTTTTTTCTTAGTTATTTAGTTGGTGTGTATTGTTTGCTTTATCTTGCTTGTTATTGTCCCACTGTGAGAGAGTGGTTTTCTATTGGTTTTTCTTTGTCCATATTGTAATAAATATATGTTTAAACTGCACATGACTCTGACTTCCTGTTCTCTTTTGACCTGGTTATTTTAAATTATTGTTGCTTCCCTTTCCCCTGGATTCACCATTTTGGGGGAACGTAACAATCAGTTTCCTGTTTCCTTGTTCCTGGTTTCCCACCAGTCATTAGTTTCCATGGACACTCATTCGGTCATCACAGCTGTTCATTGTTGAGTTCATCATCACTGTGTATTTACTGTTTTAAAATCGTACATGCTTGTTGTCTTATAATCCATTACAGTGTACAAAACATTTGTTGCAAAATGGTAACCGCTGCATTTGAAACAAGAGAGAGAGTTTGACTCCTCCCTCCCTCTGCTCCACCATGCTCCCTCGTCCTTCCGGCTCCACCTTGGTCAGTCGTTGCCCTGCCTGGACATACAGGCCTTTAGCTACGCTTTGTCCCTCCACCCCTTCGGCTTCAGCGGACTCCTCCTTGGTCCTCGGTGGCACCGGATCCGCGTCAGTCCTCTGGTGGTCTGGCTCCACCTCGGACACTAGGTCTCGAAATCGCCCCCTATACCCTTAAATAGGGCACTATTTGAGGGAACAGCCATTTGTAGTGGTGTCTGAAGCCATAGTAGACGTTATTGAGTGCACACTATGTTCAATCCCACACTCAACGGCTAGAGAATACCCATAATGCACCGTGAGTCGCACACTGAATGAATTCCTGTGTCTCGCCAGGAGATGGCGCCGCAGCCGAATCATATATTCAATACTTCTTCAAACCGCGTTGGTCCAGTGTAATATCATACAGGTATAAATTCCTTTTTAATTGACTATTAAATTGTTTAATTTCGGTTTAAACATGCTAGTTTCCATAGCAGAGTTCAGGATAAATCTTTTCATTACTACTGGAGCTGCCAGTTTGCTACATTTCAATGAATTATTAAACCGCAAACACAAACTATGCAAAAGCATCAGCCCTTCCGGCACACTCAATGTCTGAATTTATTCACTCGTTTTCATTCACTCCTTCAAGTGGACTAGATTAGTGGAGTAACGTAGGGAATAGTGAATGAGGGGGCGATTTCAAACACAGCATAGGTCTCCCGTTCCAGCGGTGTCACTTGGTCCCATCTGCTCTCGGTCTCAGGGGCGTGTCTAGAAGGGGGGCACGGGGTGGCACTGCCCCCCCCCCCCTGGACTATGATTGAATGTTTGTGTTGAGAATAAAGCATGTTAAATTACTAATTAATTCCTAGTTAATGTTTTTTATTTATTAGAACAAAACTGTGTGGTCCAATCCATTTTCAGGCTCCTGTTCAGTGCCACATTTAATACCATCTATATTAGGGCACTGGGCATTGCAAAGACTTTTTAAATTGTGCTTAAAATTTTCTAAACAAGTATTTCCAAGTATTGGGCAAGTAAACAAGTATTTCTTGGTCCCCCCTGTGCCCCCCATTTATAAAATCCTGGAATCGCCCCTGCTCGGTCTGCGCCCTGGACTCCTCTATCAACGGCTCCATCGCTGTCAGTCGTGCCCCTGGTGTCATCAACCAAGACTCCTCCGTGGGCTGTCATCCTGGCTGTCATCTGGGTCCTTCCACCATCCACTCTTCCATGGCTCCTCCCATCCACTCCTCCATGGGTCATCCCATCCACTCCTCCATGGATCATCCCATCCACTCCTCCATGGATCATCCCATCCACTCTTCCATGGCTCCTCCCATCCACTCCTCCATGGGTCATCCCATCCACTCCTCCATGGCTCCTTCCATCCACTCCTCCATGGGTCATCCCATCCACTCCTCCATGGATCATCCCATCCACTCCTCCATGGATCATCCCATCCACTCTTCCATGGCTCCTCCCATCCACTCCTCCATGGGTCATCCCATCCACTCATCCATGGCTCCTTCCATCCACTCCTCCATGGGTCATCCCATCCACTCCTCCATGGCTCCTTCTATCCACTCCTCCATGGATCATCCCATCCACTCCTCCATGGCTCCTTCCATCCACTCCTCCATGGATCATCCCATCCACTCTTCCATGGCTCCTTCTATCCACTCCTCCATGGATCATCCCATCCACTCCTCCATGGCTCCTTCCATCCACTCCTCCACGGGTCATCCCATCCAGTCATCCATGGCTCCTTCTATCCACTCCTCCACGGGTCATCCCATCCAGTCATCCATGGCTCCTTCCATCCACTCCTCCACGGGTCATCCCATCCAGTCATCCATGGCTCCTTCCATCCACTCCTCCACGGGTCATCCCATCCAGTCATCCATGGCTCCTTCTATCCACTCCTCCACGGGTCATCCCATCCAGTCATCCATGGCTCCTTCCATCCACTCCTCCACGGGTCATCCCATCCAGTCATCCATGGCTCCTTCCATCCACTCCTCCACGGGTCATCCCATCCAGTCATCCATGGCTCCTTCCATCCACTCCTCCACGGGTCATCCCATCCACTCCTCCATGGCTCCTTCCATCCACTCCTCCATGGGTCATCCCATCCAGTCATCCATGGCTCCTTCCATCCACTCCTCCATGGATCATCCCATCCACTCATCCATGGCTCCTTCCATCCACTCCTCCATGGATCATCCCATCCACTCATCCATGGCTCCTTCCATCCACTCCTCCATGGGTCATCCCATCCACTCATCCATGGCTCCTTCCATCCACTCATCCATGGATCATCCCATCCACTCATCCATGGCTCCTTCCATCCACTCCTCCATGGGTCATCCCATCCACTCATCCATGGCTCCATCCATCCACTCCTCCATGGGTCATCCCATCCACTCCTCCATGGTTTCTTCTTCTGTCCACCTCACCCTGGTTCCTTCTGCCTGGTTCCACCTCCAAAGCCCCCACACTTCCTTCCTCATTTAATATGTCATGGTGCGATGACTTGGTGGGGTTGTTCTGTCACAATTACATTGTTTAGTTTGTCTAAGTTTCACTTTCATGAACTTTTAGTTTGTTTACCATCAGTTTCCTGTTTCCTTGTTCCTAGTTTCCCACCAGTCATTAGTTTCCATGGACACTCATTCGGTCATCACAGCTGTTCAATATTAAGTTCATCATCACTGTGTATTTAAGTACCTCATTGTTCACTGTCCATTGACGGGTATGGTCGTGTGTTATACGCTGTGCTGTTTGCTTTATCCTTTTAGTTTGTTTTATTTGAATAAATTCCTTTGTTCTGGACATTTTGAATCTTGTTCGTCTTTCACTTTCACTTAGCCTTTTTGTATGTATTTATTATTCATATGTGTCATCTTATGCTGAAGTGTTCATTGTCGGCTACAGAGCTGTTTTGTTAGCTATGTAATGTGTGTACTAGTCTTTTTTTGGCTCATTCCTCCAAGTATTTTTTTAGCTTACACTTACACTTGTGCACAATTATTTTAATGATGTTATAGACTCTCAAATGGACAGAGATCAGATGTTTGCCTGGCTCATTTGTTCCTATTTGTTCTCATATGTGCACCAGTCATTCTTCTCTCTCTTTTAACAAGATGTCAGTCCTGTGGCATGATGTCAGCATAGCATACTGTACTTCACTGTAAAAATGCTATGTTTTGAGGCATGAGCACTGAGATACAAACTTAACTGATGTTTGTAATATCCTCTAGTAACAACTATCTTTGAATGTAGATGAACTACTTTAAATTTTAAGTAGTATATTTGTAGCATAAGTTTACAAAATGTGTAACTTGAATTGTAAGTCTCGCAACATTCACAGATAGCAGAAAATAGCTAACATCTGCAATGCAAAATAAGGTGGATAGCTTGACAATGACATGTCAGTCTTAATCTGATGTAAGCACACACTAACGGTCGCAGTTATACAGTTGTTTTGGTCTTTTGTGCAGAGCTATAGATGCCACGTTTATTCTCAGCATCTAAACTCTGTAGCTCCTTTAAAGTGACCATTGGCTTTTTTTGTGGGTTTTCTCTCAAGTCTCATTGCAGTAGATAAATCTGGGCAAATATGTTTTCAATGCAGTGTAGGTGGTTGGATTTCCACTTCCTGATAATTGAACCAAATGAGACATCCAAACATCTGGATATTGTTTTGTATTCTTTTACCATTTCAACATTTGTTTAACTTGGGGATTTTATTTTCTCCATTTGTGCTCTTTACTGTGGGAATTTTATCCAGAAAATATTTTAATGATTCACAGACCAATACTTCTGTAAACAACATTTTGCTTTTAAATTGAGCATTTTTTAATATTACTTTAATATGGATTTTTTTTTTTTTGTTCCCTAAAAAGAAAACACTCAATTATCAGGCAAGATTTGCAGGTGACCCTTCAATAAACTCAACAGAGTCTCGACATGCACATCCAACAGGAATTTCAATGAACAGTCTGATTTTCTGTAGAATGTGCTCATAAAATGGTAAAAAGTCATTCAGTGCATGTGTGTGTGCGTTTGCACATGTGAATGTGTTTGTGTAGGGCTTTAGTATGATTATTCACATTTCTAAAGAGTATTGAGGTCAGGTGAACATCTGCAGTGATTGGAACACACACACACACACACACACACACACACACACACACACACACACACACACACACACACACACACACACACACACACACACACAACAAACACACACACACACACTCACTCACACACACACACACACACACAAACACAAACACAAACACACACACACACACACACAGTCATTAGACTGGAGTGTGATCAGACAGAGCCTGAAAAAAAAAATGTGCAAATTTGGCATGGCTAGAACATGTACAGTTCAAGCGGACTCTTCTAATGATAAAATGTATGTGTACTGTGCATAAAACATCTAAAACATATTGCACATCAAGGAATAGGAACAGCGTGTGCATATCAGCCTGCTGTTTATAAATAACCGCTTAATTCAATTGAATCAATTTCCTCAGTTCAGATGGGTTTTGCTCTAGTGCTCAGCGTGCTGAATGGGAGACTGTAATGCGTTAGTGCACGTTTGTCATTGTGACGACAGGTTGTCAGGGAGTGAGTGATGGTAAGATGGCAGTCGTGGCCCGATGCTGTACGTGTGATTGCCGTCAGTAATTACACAGCCTCTCGTCTGATTTATTAACTCTAAATGTCCTCTACAGCCCCTCTAATGAATACTCAAACCCTGTCACACTCATTTGTCTTCTATCTTGCCACCACCTTTCACTCTCTCTCTCTCTCTCTCTCTCTCTCTCTGTCACCGTACGGTGTTGCACTCATTGTCATATTCTTCAGCACAGAGGAACAATGCAGGAATTAAAGAGATAGTTCACACTCAAATTATCATTCTGTCATTATTTATCACTCTCATGCTGTTTGAAATAAAGTATTACTTTCTTCCTTAATTTTGTAGGTGAATAATATTTGCCACATTTTTCCATAAAATGAAAATGACTGAGAACTGGGGCTATCAAGCTCCATCATACACAACCGTTAAAAACTTTGGGGTCAGCAAGATTTGATTTTATGTTTTTTAAAGCCTCTAAAGGTTTCATTTATTTGATGAAAAATACAGTAAAATTATGCATCTATGATCCTATCTAACATAAATCCTACAGAATCGTGCTACAAACCGTTAAATCGGTCAATTATTGTTGTTGCTCCTTCCCATCGCTTCTATTTTTTATATAATTTCGCCTCCCATCTATTAATTTGCACGTCGCTTCTCATTCTGACCGGCCTGCACCCGGTGTCATCTGTTGACTGCTTTAATTGCGTGTCTGTAGGTGTTTGTGTAATTTCCTGCGGTTGGGCGGCAGTGCTCGCGCTGGCCTCAGATCAGCATCTAATAAGGGCTGATGGGAGCATTCTGCCCACACACTACTGCAAGCCATTCAACTCCACTGCATTTCACTGTTCTGCCAGAGTTAACCTGCCACTGCTTCTGTACACACACACACACACACACACACCACGAGCGGGAGCAGAAGAACAGAGGTGACGAGTGAGTGAATAGAGATGCTTTTCCAGACTGCAGCGCCTCACGACCGTTTCATTCCTGATTAGCATTACAAATAAAAAAGGAAGAAATTTTAATTCAACCATATTTCTTAACTGGACTGTAATCTATAGTACGTTGCATTTACAATTTTTATGATAGTTTGTTATGGTTTTGTGTCTATTATGAATCTCCAGAACCCAGTCATAGTAATTGCATGGAAAAGAGAGTCTGGTACGTACGATTTTTAAAACAATTCTCTATTGTTCTGCAGGAGGAGGAACAGTGCTGGAATAAAAGCTGAAATTATGAATGTTCAACTATGGCTTTGAGAAATTTTTATAAATGAATACATATTTTAGATATTTATCTTTAAATAGCGTTTCAGGCTAAAAAGTTGCAGACCTGTTCACACCAAAGATGAAAACTATAACTCTACAGTTTATAAACTATTCAAATTCTATGAGAATAGTGAGTCGACATTACAACTATAACGATAACGACACAGAGGAGCAACACCAATGGAATCACTTTCAGAATGATTTTTTCCAGAATGAATAATAAAAACGTTGACAGCCAATCAGAATCCATCATTCTATAAAGAGCTTGAGCATTTGAATACCTGAGAAAGCCCGAGACCCCTTCTGATTGGCTGTTGTTCTGAGTCAGGGCTGTTACTGTGAGCTGCTGATGTCCTTTACCTGCTGCAGGTCCAGAGTCACGGTGACGTAATGGTAGTCCATCCCGTTCATGATGCTCGGGCTCTGCCACCATCTGTTAGTGCCGTCGATGGCGTACTCGATGGGATGCCGCTCTACACACATGAAAAATACAGTCATGTGAGAACACTCCTCCTTCATCTGTGTTTATAGGCTTTTTCATCTTGAATTTATTGGAAAAGTGGATGTGACAAGGCCGAATTTGACCCTGACTTCCTGTGAGCTCTACTTTAACACTGTAAAGCCTGACATATGAAAACATCATCAGAAATGTTATTTTATTTAATTGAACATTTTTTTAACCTTTAGACAAAATATTAAAATATTTTATTTTATTTTTAAATTTATTTTATATTTAAAGTTTGCATATGTGTTTTTTGTTACGGTTGTATGGCTCATTTAGTCTTATATTGAGAATATGGAAAAAACAGCTCCGTTTTATTCAGTTTTTAGGCCCAAACAACAACATGCAATTTGGTGCAGATGCTGATATTCTTGTAATGGAAATCACTGTGATCTTTATTACAGTATAGCAGATACTTACATAAAATGCATATAAATGTCAATATCTGCCAATAATATATCTTAGTAAGATTATATTAAATGCTTAGTTTTATAATCAAAGTTCGATTGTTTTAAACCATAATGCAATGCAATACAATGATGATTGAGAGATAAAGAAAACCATGACTATATCAGCCATATCACCCTGTAGCCCAAGACTGGTGTCCCACTGAAGCTGAGCAGGGATGAGTCTGGTTAGTACCTGGATGGGAGACCTCATGAGAAAAACCAGGTTTCTGCTGGAAGAAGTGTTAGTGAGGCCAGCAGGGGGCGCTCATCCTGTGGTCTGTGTGGGTCCTAACGCCCCAGTGTAGTGACGGGGACACTATACTGTCAAAGAGCACCGTCCTTCGGATGAGACGTTAAACCGTGGTCCTGACTCTCTGTGGTCATTAAAAATCCAAGGATGTCTTTCGAAAGAGTAGGGGTGTAACCCCGGTGTCCTGGCCAAATCTGCCCATTGGCCTCTGTCCATCATGGCCTCCTAATCATCCCTGTACACTGATTGGCTTCATCACTCTGTCTCCTCTCCTCCAGTAAGCTGGTGTGTGGTGGGCGTACTGGCGCAATATGGCTGCCGTCGCATCATCCAGATGGTGCTGCACATTGGTGGTGGTTGAGGAGATTTCCCCCTTCCTTGTAAAGCGCTTTGAGGTCCCAGATAAAGCGCTATATAAATGTAACTAATTATTATTATTATTAATTAATTATTATGACTAGAAGCTAAATTAAACAAGACATTGAAACTATTAAACCAGCGATTCTCAAAGTGTGGGGCGCGCCCCACTGGTGGGGAATAGAGACGTGACAGGTGCAGCGCGCCAGACGGGAGGAAATTTTCCTTTTTATACCTTTATATCTTTATCCAGACATCCCAACTGTCCTGGAAGTTCTGGGAGTCTCCCGCATATTGATAGCGGCTCCTTGACGTCCGCAAATGAGATCCAATCTCCCAGAATCTGGAGCAAGACGGCGCGCGCGCCTGTGTGTGTGTGTGTGTGACTATAAATGCAGCGCGTGTGAGAGCAAAGCGTCCTTATAGCTGTGTGTTGCCACTTATTAGACCGATCAACCCCGGGGGCGAATCCAAGTAACAGGAATTCCCCTCCTCACCACCAAAATAATGATTGACGTGACGTCGGCATATTAATTGTAGCAAACAAACTTTGGCACCCATAGATATACCTATATATATCTATGTTTCGCGCCGATGGGTCGCCAGGCACGCTGGATGCTGTTTCATGCATAGGCTTATGGGGGCTGAGGGCTGGGTTGGAAAATATGTGACGTCATTATGTTGTGACTGACGACAAGACATGACATTTCTCTGAACATTGAGCATGATTTAAGAGTGGCAGTATCAAGCCTGCAACCCTGCTGCTTTGAGAAATTGGGCAATGCAAAAATTGCAGCCACTAATGCAGGGATAAATAGACCTGTCTTGCTAAATGGATTTCTCTTCTTTTTTTAACAGATTGCAAAGTAGCACTTTTATTTCTTTTATTTCTTTTCTATTTTTTGAACTTGATACAAATTGACACAGCTGCACTTTTATTTTCTCTATTTTTTATTTCATGCAAGTTATGACACAGCTGCACTTTTATTTTCTTTATTTTTGAACTTGCTGTTATTTGATGTAGAGTTAGTTTGTATTTAGATACAACTTGTTAAACTGATACTACTTGTTACTTCAATAAATTGGAACGGCAACACTTTATATTACGACCCGCAAACAACTGCGTAAGTAAACCGAAATTACGGTGTACGTTTCTGTAATTATAATGTACTTCCGTGTAGGTATAAGGGAACAATATGTTAAGTTGTGGGTTAGAAAGGGGTACAACCAGATATATAAGCAAATTATTTATGATGTAATTATTTTAAAACTAACAGGTACCTATTCTGTTAATATATTCCAGGCAAAAATTGTACGTCTGTTGTATATAAAAGTTTTTATCACATTTCTGGCAAAATATGTTCTTGTGCAATGTAGTTACAGGGTAATTTTGACATCTGTGGGTTGTAAATTCAACATATATATATATATATATACATATGGCTGTATGTAAGCACAGTATGATAAAAATTTAATTTATTGGCTTTTCTTACTAAACTAAACGTTAAGCCAAAAAAAAAAAATTCTGCTATGATTTTAATTTAGAACGTAACATGTAGTACTTAATACTTACCTTATCACATTGTATTGTAATGACACTTAAATGTCAGGGCAAATATAGCCTACTGTGTAAATTTTTTGTTTCTTTTTGTTTTCTTAATAAGAGTATACATTTCTCTGTACTGTGCAAATCTGGTTGTTTCGTATTGTTACATAGTAAGTAGTGTTTGTTACCCGTTTCAACTGTATTTACAGGGTAAGTGTGACTCCTGCGGGCTGTAAATTAAAGTGGCGCTTGTTACCCCCTTGTTCTGTGTATTTACAGGGTAAGTGTGACTCCTGCGGGCTGTAAATTAAAGTGGCGCTTGTTACTCCTTTATAACCCAAAACTTAACATATTGTTCCCTTATACCTACACAGAAGTACACTATAATTACAGAAACTTACACCGTAATTTCGGTTTACTTACGCAGTTGTTTGCGGGTCGTAATGAACATTTTAAGCTTGTTGCGTATTTCATTAGCATTGTGTTGGGGCGATGGGGGCAGGGGGGGCTTGATAATTCCCCCTTGTCCAAAGTGGGGAATGACCGAAAAAGTTTGAGAACCACTAAACTAAGATGTGGTAATAAAACGAATCCATCAGGCTTTTGAGGAAGGTTTATTTGTTCTCGAAACAAAGTTCTCGTTCATTGTTTCTTGTCATGGTTTCTGATTAGTTTTACACCTGTTCCCTGTTTCCTTAATGATCTATCTCTGCGTTTATTAGCCCTCAGTTTTTCAGTTCTCGGTTCGGTGCCGTCAATGTTATGTTAAAGTGTAGTGTATGTTTGGAGTTTCCTTCTCACTAGTTCATTCTGTGTCATGCATAATTTTTTGTGGTTCCTACTACACACGCTACCATGACAGAACACAGAACCTCAGAAAGGATTTAAACAGGAAAAAGGGAAAGATCATGAATGTACGGTGTCCATCTGCTCCTGCTAGAGTAAGGAGGTCGCCTATTTCCCACTGTAGAATCCAAACCCAAGCCCGCCATGAAGATAGAGCCAGAGCGATTGTCCCGTAGCCTGAGCCCAACGCAGAGTCTGAACAGCTGGCAATAACATCCGTCATCGAGGGAATAATAGTGCAGTTTGTTGGCATGGTTTGAGCTCTGTCCACACTCGCTGAGGAGCATGAAATGAGCTGGGTCCCCACTGAAGTTATATGGGATGTTTTATAGTCTACAGTCTCCACTGGTCCTGTCCAGTCCCAATTCGTCATCCTCTCTGCTGGTCCAAGCCCAGTTTCAGGGATCCTTATCCCTGCTGGTTCAGTCCAGTTCAGAAGCCTCTCGGGCTCTACTGGTTCAGCCCAGTCCCAAGTCGTCTCGTCTTCATCTCTACTGGTTCAGACAACTTGAGGTATCGCACACCAGACGCGCACTTTCTCAGTTTCTGGCCAGCAATATTGTTATGTTTAAGGACATTATGGAATTAAGATAATGTCGGTACTATGTTATGATTGTACTATACAATTAAATACACTCGTTGCTGAGTCTGCAGTCTGAACACTTTACCTCAGAGCGTCCGTTAACTGAATGAACTGAGAATATCAGCTGAAAATCCGATAACTCTAGCAATTTCAATTTAAGCAGCTGATTTATGTAAATGAATGTAAAACTAAATGTATATTGCAGCACACGGTGAAGTCAGTATGTACATTAACGACGATTTGAGACAAATAAATGTAAATTTTATATAAAACTATGTAAATGGCGCTCTGTGTCGCGGTAGGATTGTGAACACGGTCCTGAGCCGTTGCTGGGCCGCGGACAGACGCTGAATGGCGCCGCCGGTGTGTGTGTGTGTACACTCAGAGAACCGCCGGTGTGTGTGTGTGTGTGTGTACACTCATAGAGAACCGCCGGTGTGTGTACTCTCATAGAGAACCGCCGGTGTGTGTGTACACTCATAGAGAACCGCCGGTGTGTGTGTGTGTGTGTGTGTGTACACTCATAGAGAACCGCCGGTGTGTGTGTGTGTGTGTGTGTACACTCATAGAGAACCGCCGGTGTGTGTGTGTGTGTGTACACTCATGGAGAACCGCCGGTGTGTGTGTACACTCATAGAGAACCGCCGCTGTGTGTGTGTGTACACTCATGGAGAACCGCCGGTGTGTGTGTGTGTACACTCAGAGAGAACCGCTGGTGTGTGTGTGTGTGTGTACACTCATAGAGAACCGCCGGTGTGTGTGTACACTCATAGAGAACCGCTGCTGTGTGTGTGTGTGTGTGTGTGTACACTCATAGAGAACCGCCGGTGTGTGTGTGTGTACACTCAGAGAGAACCGCTGGTGTGTGTGTGTGTGTGTGTGTGTGTGTGTGTGTGTACACTCATAGAGAACCGCCGGTGTGTGTACTCTCATAGAGAACCGCCGGTGTGTGTGTGTGTGTACACTCATAGAGAACCGCCGGTGTGTGTGTGTGTACACTCATAGAGAACCGCCGGTGTGTGTGTGTGTGTGTGTGTGTGTACACTCATAGAGAACCGCCGGTGTGTGTGTGTGTACACTCATGGAGAACCGCCGGTGTGTGTGTGTGTACACTCAGAGAGAACCGCTGGTGTGTGTGTGTGTGTGTGTGTGTGTGTGTGTGTACACTCATAGAGAACCGCCGGTGTGTGTACTCTCATAGAGAACCGCCGGTGTGTGTGTGTGTGTGTGTACACTCATAGAGAACCGCCGGTGTGTGTGTGTGTACACTCATAGAGAACCGCCGGTGTGTGTGTGTGTGTGTGTGTACACTCATAGAGAACCGCCGGTGTGTGTGTGTGTGTGTGTACACTCATAGAGAATCGCCGGTGTGTGTGTGTGTGTGTGTGTGTACACTCATAGAGAACCGCCGGTGTGTGTGTGTGTGTGTACACTCATAGAGAACCGCCGGTGTGTGTGTGTGTGTGTGTGTACACTCATAGAGAACCGCCGGTGTGTGTGTGTGTGTGTACACTCATAGAGAACCGCCGGTGTGTGTGTGTGTGTGTACACTCATAGAGAACCGCCGGTGTGTGTGTGTGTGTGTACACTCATAGAGAACCGCCGGTGTGTGTGTGTGTGTGTACACTCATAGAGAACCACTGGTGTGTGTGTGTGTGTGTGTGTGTGTACACTCATAGAAAACCGCCGGTGTATGTGTGTGTGTACACTCATAGAGAACCGCCGGTGTGTGTGTGTGTGTGTGTGTGTGTGTGTATACACTCATAGAGAACCGCCGGTGTGTGTGTGTACACTCATAGAGAACCGCCGGTGTATGTGTGTGTGTACACTCATAGAGAACCGCCGGTGTGTGTGTGTGTGTGTGTGTGTGTGTGTATACACTCATAGAGAACCGCCGGTGTGTGTGTGTACACTCAGAGAACCACCGGTGTGTGTGTGTACACTCATAGAGAATAATGTGTTCGAATTTTAAACATGTGGCGCTGCGCTTCTCGTCCGGTCTGCGACCCCCTTTAGGAGTGCTAGAAACCAGCATGTCAGTGAACAAAATATAGTATGAAGTAGCCTTAGCTTGGGTGTCAATGAGTGAAAAAAACAAAAACAGCATTATTGCCACTACTGTTGTTGTAGCCTATATAACTACCAGAACTGCTACCAGTGCAAGTCGTATATTACTACTGTTGTTATTAAATGAAAATTCGCAAATATTTCTAATACACAAGTGTAAACTTTGCTGTAGCTCTTTTAAAAAAATATATATTTGTTTGTTTTGTTTGTTTGGCTCTTCTTGGTAAAAAGGTTCCCGACCTCTGTCTTAGTGTAATAGTTTCATTGTATTGTTCTGTTTAGTTTCTAGTCATGGTTTTCTTTGTCACAGTCGTTACCTGAATTCTTGTTCATTGTTTGTTGTCATCATTTCTGATTAGTTACACACCTGTTCCTTGTTTCATTCATTTTTCTGCATCACTCATCATTCTTTGTGACTATTTGATACTCACATTTGAACATGATTTTTCTTTAAAACAATATGTATGGATAATCAAATAAACCTAAACTGCTAGTCCAGTAAGTGTTCATTTTGAAATATTACTAACAATAATCAAAGTTATTCTTCAGTCTACTTTATACAAATCCATAAAGAAAGACAAGTGAACCATGAGTTGAAGTTGGACATTTTTACAGTTAAAGGCTTTTTACTTGATAAATAAAGTCTAAGCTATCAATCAGACGACAGAAGGCATGACGTACTATAGATTGTGTGCAACAGGGTTTTCAGCAAAGTTTTGATCATGTTGGTCATTTAGAGGCCTTAAAAATATGTGAATCAAATATGTTCCAGTAGGCTTTATAGGGTTAAAATGAAAATGATGTAAGATTGTTTAAATTGTGTACTTGTTTTCAAAGAATATCTCTTGAGTTAAGTTGTCATTGGCAACATTGGTCTACATTACATAAACCTCACAATATTTTGTTGTCTTCTCCAATTTTTTGCTCATTGTATTTTGTATAAAACGTGCCTTATTTTAAGGATGTTTAAGGCAAGCAATACCAATCAATAAACAGTTTTTTGAAGTTGTCCTTGTTAATCGCTGCATGTGTAAATTTGACTGATGCAATCACACTCCTGTATGTGTTCAGGGCCGTCCTGTACATTTGTCCAAAAAGAGCTCTGCGCCAGGGTCTATCCCAGCAAACACAGAACGTTCCCCTAACGTTCCTGATGGTTCCCATGTGGTTATTTTTGGGGAACCAAACAAGAACGTTCTAGGAACCTATTTTTAGGTTATATTTGTATAACCTAAGGAGAACCTTAAGGGTTCTAACGTAAACTAACGTTCCCAGAACCTAAAATAGTTTGCTGGGATATAAGCACGAGTAAATCACAGCGTCTGATGCAAGAGCAATAATCACATAATCCACACCGGAAGAGAGAGACACGCCGTGACGATACCAGATCCGTCCTATTAATAATGACTGCAAAAATCCACCTTTAAGAGGCCTGTGTATATTTGTTAATCATATATTTGAATTTGTATTTCCTTTAATTCTAATAAATGGTGTTTTAGAACTGATGAGGAAGATTTCCTTTTTTCTGCGTAGCGTGTTTTCATAGTACATCAAGCTCTTTTATCTGCTGAGATCAAGAGAGATTTGATTCCTCATGACACGAGTCCTTTAGAAAAGCACCATAACACCTCATATTAAACCACGACAGGACTTAATAACGTGTCTCTGCTGGCTTTTACCTTCGCCAGCTGACTGGAGTTGAATAAAACCGTCTTTTGAAATAAAGCTATCTGCTCTAATGAGGGATGAGTTTTATAAGCGCTGAAATACTTACATTTATCTCTGTGCAGAGCCTGTCGAAAGCAAACTATATTAGACAAACTCCAATCTTTCTTTAGAGCCAGATCCTTAATCAGGCAAAGATGATTAAAGTTGTCCACTTAATCATTTATTTGACTGCATATATTCTTTTCTAATTTATGAGCGAGATCTAGGTTTCATTTAAAAGAACTCCCCCGCTGGTTAAGTCACATCTCTCTCTCTCTCTTCCTCTAATTTTCTCTAATTACATGTTATATTAATCACTCTCTGGCTGGGAGTGTGTGGGTGACTCTGGTGTGTTTGAAGAGAGCTCAGATTAGAGCGTCTGACTCATTACGGGCTGAGGTGAGCTGTGGATGACAGCGCTGGAGCCGTTCCTCCAGTGACGGCCCAACTCAACACATACTTTATTAAGACCTTTCAAACTTGTACACATCAGAAACCACGACACCAACACCTAAAAGAACTGCTTTCATGAAGGTGCCTGGAAGACAGAAGGTTGAATCTCACAAAGAGCATGTCTGGCTCATATTAAACATATAAAACACATAAAACATTTTTTATGTGTCTACGGACCAATAGAAAAGTAGATGATCCAACAGTGAATATTCAGTAATTTACTCACGAGTTTGAGGAGATTCTCACTCATCTCAATGATGATTTTCATTAGATTCGTGTTATTGTAATATAGTCATGAATCCTCTAAACACAACAACTTTTTTATTCAAATTTACATAAATTAAATGCAGGATAACAAATACTACCATGAAGTATAAATAAAAGTAAAATAATATATCATAATTCGTTTTTTTCACATCATAGTAATGAACATTTGACATATCGGTAACACTTTATAATAACTGCACGCTATTAATCATTAGTTAAGCATTAGTAAACAGTTAATTCATCATTTATAAAGCATTAATAGACATTAATAAGCAGTTTGTAAATACAGCTATAAATGCTTTATTCTTGATTTAAAAGCATATCTATAATGTGTTTAATAATTGTATTTTCATTCTTTATTAATGATTAATTTATCATTTATAAATGAAGCATTGCATTACTTTTAAACCGGTTATTTAAGAGTTGTCAGTGGTTCATAAGATCACTTAGAAAGTGTAAATGATTAATAAACTATTTAAATGTACATTCACACATCTAATTATTCAGACATATAGTAATAGTTATTTAGTGTGTTAATAAATGCTTTATTAACATGTATATATACTGTAATTCAGGGTTAATTATAGTAGTGGTCAGTTAACTGTTTCTGTGAGCTCATCTAAAGTGAGGAATAGTTATGTCTTGTAAAGCATTTACAGAGGAGATTTAAAGGCTGTTAATATTTTTATGTTCTGTATCACTGTGTTGTGTTTGTTTAATTTTTTCTGTTTAGAAGATAAATGAGCCTTTAAATCTCCTCTGTAAATGCTTTACAAGGCATAAATAGTCCTCACTTTAGATGAGCTCACAGAAACAGTTAACTAACCACTACTACTACTATAATTAACCCTGAAATACAGTATAAATACATGTTAATAAAGCATTTATTAAGACACTAAGTAACTATTACTATATGTATGAATAATAAGATGTATGAATGTACATTTAAATAGTTTATTAATCATTTACTTACACTTTCTGATCTTATGAATCACTGACAACGCCTAAATAACTGGTGTATAAATAATGCAATACTTCATTTAGAAATTATTAATTGATTATTAACGAAGTATGAAAATACAATTATTAAACACATTATAGAATATGCTTATAAATCAAGAAAAAAACATTTATAGCTGTATTTATAAACTGCTTATTAATGTCTATTAATGCTTTATAAATGATGAACTAACTGTTTATTCATGCTTAACTAATGATTAATAGCGTGCAGTTATTATAAATTGTTACCAATATTTCTTTCTTTTGATTTTGAGGTGAAATATGACTAGACATGTTCATAACATTGATGAGATTCACACAGAACGAACTAGAGAAAGAATGAGAACACACTCACTAGATTATAATTACAGCAGATACTCATAAAATCTATTTTCTCCGATGCATGAATATTGCTTTAAAATAAAAAAAATGGCTTGAATTAGGTTAAATTCTTATCAACACTCATATTTGGAGGGCTTCTCAAACAGCAAAGACTGTGATGTCAAACTGCATAAAACTAACATTAGCAAGGGGATGTGATGTCATGCTCTAGGGCTTCCATAATAACATTACAAATAACACGAAATTTAAAATATTAAAGTACACCATCTGCTCTTCTTCCCAGCAAACCTTGCAGCTTTGAAGTTTGTGTTCTTCGTATTGAGCCATGCGGTCGATCTGTGGCATTTACATCCTCTATTAATCAAACATCTTTTGGTTGTATACCCTAGTGAAAAAAACGTATACTTTATTGTATTTGAAATATATTCCCTTTTGCAATAGTACATTTGAAATATACTAACAAAAATTTTACTATCTTAAAATATATTAAAGTATATTAGCATCATGCTTTTACCTATTTTCACAATACAACTTTTAACACACTTTAAAATAATTGTACTCTAGTATATTTTCTAACAAATATATTTTAAAAAGATATACTTGAAGTAAAAATTCAGTTTTAAAAGTGTCCACAGTTGAGGCAAAATATGTTAGAGAGACTGTTTGAAAAAGACAGTAGATTAGACCCGGTCAGCCTCCCTGGTGGCATGTAGGGTTGACTCAATGTCCCCCTCAGAAAGTGGCGGACTCCTTTGGACCCCTGGCCATACTCCCTTAAAGGAACCCCTTCCACGGAAGTTGTTGGTTCCAAAGCCTTTGAGCGGCCTTGGTCGGCCTTCATTGCATTGCTCTTTGAGGCTTATACGCTGATTTCACGCAGTCGCCATTTTGAAATGGAAAGCGAGGCTCCGGTGGGAAGAACCCTGGAAGTAAAGATAAACAACAGTGCCTTGGACTACCAACCTGAAGCTGATGCCGCGATTTACACTATTGGATGTTAATGTCCAATATAGGATATGTATATAGTTCGTTCCTGCTTCTTTTTTTACTTCCTGAATCATATTTTTGGGGCGGCAGTGGCTCAGTGGTTCATGTAGGTTGTCTACAAACCGGAAGGTTGGTGGTTCAATCCCTGTCCATGAGCAACACACCTAACCCCGACCAGCTGGATGGCACCTTGCGTGGCTGACACCGCCGTCGGTGGGTGAATGGGTGAATGTGAGGCAATATGTAAAGCACTTTAGTGGCCATTGGGTCTGTCAAAGCGCTATATAAATGCAGTCCATTTACCATTTTTTTTTATTTATAAATGAATTTCACTGTATATAGTCTAAAATATGAAAGAAATGTATGTACATTTTTAGAATAACTAATTTCTACATTAAACACAACAATACGCCATCGCATTCGCGACTCTCCTGTGATTAAAGGTGACACTTCCGGGTTTTCTTAGCTTTGCATTTCACAATAACGGCTGTGTGAAATCAGCGTATAGCTTGGGCAAGTGGCCATAGGGAATACTGTCACTGACGGCCTGTATGTGACCCGAAGGGGGAGTGTTTTGGGCATTTCCACCCTGGCCCCCTGCACTCCTGCACTGCCGGCTCCGCCTCGGCCCCCTGAACAGTCCCGCCCATGTCCCCTGAACAGTGCCACCCATGTCCCCTGAACAGTCCCGCCCATGTCCCCTGAACAGTGCCACCCATGTCCCCTGAACAGTGCCACCCATGTCCCCTGAACAGTGCCACCCATGTCCCCTGAACAGTGCCACCCATGTCCCCTGAACAGTGCCACCCATGTCCCCTGGACTGTGGATCCACCCTGGAGGTTTCATAGCTGGAGGTCCACCTACGCTCCACGACCCAGGCTGCTCCACACCCATGCCACAGTCTAGAGGGCTGCATTGGGATTGAGTCCCGCTGGGTCCCACGCAAATCTCACGGGAGCGGGCGGTTTAAACTTTGCTGCGGGCGGGAATGGGCGGCAAAAAAAAAAACTGCGCAATCGGGAGGTAGCTTTTTTTCAAAGCATTTTTATGTGCCGTGTGATGGTGCACTGCAAAGTTTTTGATAAAAACGAAATTATATTTGAATGTATTGTGTGTTTTGTCTTTCTGTGTTCTCATAGGCTAGCTGCTTTCAGACATGCTTTCTGCACATTTACACCAGGACCAGTCAAACCTATGACAGAATACTTCAATAGCCAATAAGTCTAAAGAAACGCGCGGTAGCCTAAGCGTTTTAGATGTCCCCGATAGCCTAGCCAGGCTACTACTCATCTTCCTGATCAGTGCATCAGAATACATGCAGGCCAGGGAAACGAAACAAACAACCCCATGAATCTCTTTAATAATAGCAATACAAGTGTAACACATACATTGTGGGAGTAGGCGGGAGTGTAACACATACGTTGCGGGAGTGGCCGGGAGTGTAACACATACGTTGCGGGAGTGTAACACATACGTTGCGGGAGTGGGCGGGAGTGTAACACATACGTTGTGGGAGCGGGCGGGAGTGTAACACATACGTTGTGGGAGCGGGCGGGAGTGTAACACATACGTTGTGGGAGCGGGCGGGAGTGTAACACATACGTTGTGGGAGCGGGCGGGAGTGTAACACATACGTTGTGGGAGCGGGCGGGAGTGTAACACATACGTTGTGGGAGTGGGCGGGAGTGTAACACATACGTTGCGGGAGCGGGCGGGAGTGTAACACATACGTTGTGGGAGCGGGCGGGAGTGTAACACATACGTTGCGGGAGCGGGCGGGAGTGTAACACATACGTTGCGGGAGCGGGCGGGAGTGTAACACATACGTTGTGGGAGCGGGCGGGAGTGTAACACATACGTTGTGGGAGTGGGCGGGAGTGTAACACATACGTTGCGGGAGCGGGCGGGAGTGTAACACATACGTTGTGGGAGCGGGCGGGAGTGTAACACATACGTTGCGGGAGCGGGCGGGAGTGTAACACATACGTTGTGGGAGCGGGCGGGAGTGTAACGGGAGCGGGCGGGAGTGTAACACATACGTTGCGGGAGCGGGCGGGAGTGTAACACATACGTTGTGGGAGCGGGCGGGAGTGTAACGGGAGCGGGCGGGAGTGTAACGGGAGCGGGCGGGAGTGTAACACATACGTTGAGGGAGCGGGCGGGCGGTAATGGTCAGAAATTCGGCGGGCGGGAGCGGGATGAAGAAAACAGTCCCGCGCAGGGCTCTACCACGTAGATACCACATTTTTGTTTAATATATTACACACACCCATAGTGAAAACATGAATTTTGAAGCAGTTACATATGTTTTTTTGTGTAACTAGATAATACAGCTTGGTGTGTGAGTGTGTGCAGTGTACGAACATCAAAGTATCATCAAGTTATGTTTACCACAGGCTTTATTTCAGACATAAATCCAAAAACCCCATTATAAAACCCCATAGGAAAATCTCCAGAGGCGAATTAGTCTTCCGGGTTCTGACGCCATTCCTGCTCCATCTATCAGGGCATCTATCTGATCCTCAGAGCGCAATTAACAATGACCAACCACTAATTGCTGTTATCAAATATTATTCCCAAGACTCTTCAAGCCACACACATGACATCATTATTAATGGTGTTCGTCTCATGTGCAAGCCTTTCCAAGCCTCTCCACCAGCTCAATGATGCCTAAATACACTTTTCCCCCATGTGCATATAAGAGAGATGTATTCACTGATGTATATATTTAGGTTTATATTTGAATTTAGCTTGCCGTTCTTGAAAAAAAAAAACGTGAGTCACTTATTCCCTTTGGTGAGAGGAAGGTCATGTTGGGATTTCCAGTACATATTATTTCTGCTATGGGGGGGGGGGGGGGGGGTAGTAATATTACTCTTTGTGGGCCATGGGTTTGGGGGGGCTTGTCCACCGGCATGCTGTCCTTGGGTCTTACAACACCCAACGTCTCCTCACCTTCCTAGAGGAGCTAAAAGACATCCTTCTGGACCGCCAACAACACCATCCTGGGCCCGCACATCACATTTATGTGATAATTTGGGACACGCTTCCACAGAACAAACCAAATCAGAGAGTGGGTCACCACCAACAGTAACCACTTTTTAAACGTCTGTCTGCCACCCTACTTCCCTTTTCTGAACCCTATAGAGGAGTTCTTCTCATTGTGGAGATGGAAGGTTTATGACAGACAACCATACACTAGAGAGAACCTCCTAAGGGCAATGGAGCTGGCCTGTGTTGACATCCCAGTGGAGGCTGGGATGGATTCGCCAAGGATGGATTCGCCAGTCCAGGGCGTTTTTCCCGCGGTGCCTGGCAAGAGACAATATAGCCTGCGATGTGGATGAGGTGATGTGGCCCGATGCAGCTCAGCGACATGTGATTGTGCACAGAGCACAGTGATTGTGGTGTGTGTGTGGTGTGAATAAAGTAAATAAAAAAACTTCACACCCTGATCATGTTTTCAAGAGTACTGTTGTGTGCAATAGATTCTGTTTTTGCATTGAGTTACAGTATACATGCAGAATTTACTATAGATTTATACTCTTCATATGAAACTCACAAATCTAAATGCCTAATCCTGTTATGAAACAAAGAACCTTCTCACAAATTGAGCATTGTGTTTTCAATTGTTTTGCTGTAGTGTGTAATGATGTGTATAGTGTTTACATTTTTGAAAGCTTCGAGCTGCTCTTTTGGTGTGAAAGTTTGAGTTTTGAAGTGAGAAGGTGTGGTTGTGTTTATGTAGCTTTAGAAAAGGGTGTTGTGTTTAGACATTGGGGAACATGGAGGAAACGTTTGTGAAATGTGTTTTAGCATTTGAGAAAAACTGTAAGTCAGGTGCATTTCCCAAAATCATTGTCAGCCAACTATAGTTACAAGTTCTGTTAAAATATTAGTCTCTCTGCTTATCCCGAGGTTTACCGCGAACCGCCGGATCCAGGCCATATCCAGATCTGAGGAAGGACCATCACATGGACACGACGACAACGCATCCCTGATGAGCCAGCCCCATCAACACTGTGAAGGCCCATGAGCACCTCAACACACTCATCTCCTCACCGGCCGGATGACCCAACCCAACCAGATGAACTGGATAAATATCGTGAAAGTTCTGATCACATCTGACTCCTGACATTATGCTGCCTAACTCATAATCATACACTGTTCGTTCATTGGCCAAAGGAGGACTGGCCCCCTGACTGAGCCTGGGTTCTCCCAAGGTTTTTTTCTCCATTCTGTCACCTGATGGAGTTTTGGTTTCATTGCCACTGTTGCCTTTTTCGCCTCTCTTTGCCTTTGTCGCCATTGGCTTTTGGCTTGCTTAGTTGGGGACATTTAACATTTAATTTTGAATTTAACAATACTATTACAACATTGTTTTCCTGTTATCTCTGTAAAGCTGCTTTGAAACAATTTGTATTGTAAAAAGCGCTATATAAATAAAGGTGACTTGACTTGACTTGACTAAACTCTTGTTGGTAACAACGGGAGTTGCGATCATAGTTGCTTTTGAGAAACGCAACCAATTCAGTCTGGTCTTTGAATTAACTTTTCAGACTCATTCCAGTACGACTTCAAATAATATTTTTGTCTATGAATCAGATATTGCTATTAAAAACACACTTCCTATTCTTTCAAAGAGGCCTGTGAAGTGAAGAATACAGTGTACATGTGTTAGTGTTTTCTCATCACGTGTGTGCAGTGATTTATGTGCTGAAACAGCCTTTGATTAGAGCATATCAAATGGATTATGCACAGCATGAGAGCAGTGTGTGTGTGTGTGTGTGTGTGTGTGTGTGTGTGTGTGTGTGTGTGTGTTGTAATAAATATTGGAAATGGAGAACAAATGATTATGAATTCTTCTGACAAATCTTCTTCTCCTGATAAACCCCCAGAAATGTATATATTAAAAACTATCTGCATGCTTTGAATGTAACGGATGGAGATGACCCAGAAATAAGAAATGTTAATGTAACAGACAAGGTTGAGATTTTTATGGACGATTCTATAGTTGAACACCTCCGGAGGGACAACACAAAGAGAACTCGCAAGACGGAGGAGGAGGAGAGAAAGGCGCTGGAGAATAGGAAAATAATACATATTGTAAACGGTTTTATGGTCGAAAATGAAATAGACTGCTCAAATGAGGATGTGTTGAATTTCAGGACAAATGAGTTAAAGCATAATTTGGGCTTGACCTGCGAACTTAAGGGTCATTGTTAGAGGTGTTATATGTGTGGGTGTATCTGGACGAAACATGTTTAGGTTGTTAGGGCCACATGTGTTTTTAAAGGAAACTGGGAACATAGTTTGCCTCAGACAAACTAGAGAAAGGTCAAAAGGTCTGCGGTAGAAAAACTTACCAAATAAAGCTTTTGTGTCTGTGCTGCATAAAATAGGTGTGAAAAGGAAATAGATATTTTGAATATGTGCTTCTGCAAGCTTATGTTAATAAAGGACAAGGACAAGTCCCAAGTTCTACCTTATGAGGGAATTAGCTGTATAATGACAGCCCACAGTTAGAAGGCGGCCTAGAACAGGGTTAGTATAAAAAGCCTTGGAGAGTTTTTCCGGGGTCGCAATTCAGTTGAAGACTTATACGTGTTAATGTTATTTTTTGCCTTTGGAATTTTTTGTCTTTGTATTATTCTTTTTAAAATAAAAGGAAATCATGTTGTGGTGATTCATAAAACTTTTTAAACAAGTCTAAGAGGAATTTTTCCCTATCAATATTTCATGATTTTGTAATGAAACATTAATATTGGCAAACGCTCAGTGCATTCGAATCCTAGATTGAACTGGTTAGAGGCACCGCTGAGGACCCTGAGTCGACATCCCACATCTTTAATCTAAAGGTAAGGGTAATATTTGATTGTAGCAGATTATGGGAATGTTTTAGAAGGATCTAGAGGTTACAGCGGGATAAAAATACAACAGAATGAGCCCTCTCTTCCACCCGGGGCAAATTACTTTGTACACTGACGCATGTATCATTCGTATTTTGCACCGGCGCAAAGCGGGCCTTTCCCTCCACAGACGCACGCCGGCAAACTAGAGAATGAACTTGCGCTCTCTGGGCGGTTCTGCGCAAAAAAAGAGGCGTGTTCCAGCGCAAACAATCCCTGGTGCTATTTTGCAGTTCCAGAAAACAATTGCGCCACTGACCAGAAAAAAACCTAGTCTAAAGTCAGTAGCGCGTTGAGCGTACATTCAGATGCTATTTTAAGCGCGCATGCTTGGTCATAATACAGAGTGTGAACAACGCGCATACACTGTAGATGATTCTCTCATCTACACAGATGCATTTTCCTTTTAGCAAATGATACATTATTATAAGGAACATTTTTAAAACACGAGGGAAATCATTGTTGTGTCCATGACGATGGGAAAAATAGGCATAAAGCTAAATTATTATATGAATGTATAACCGAAGCTAATTTGTGTGGGTTTGTCCCATCCCCAATGTCACTTCTCTTTCTTTTACGGCCCTGACGAGAACATCGATCTCCTCGGCTGTGAACCGATTCTGAAGCGCTCCTGGTAAATGCGCCGTTATAATAGTATTGCGCCATGGAACAAGCGCACCTCGTTCATCATGCTCTTAAAGGGAATGTGAGATGATGCTCTGATTGGTTTATTTCACGTTACGCCCAAACCACACCTATGAATAAGGAAGCTACTTCAGACCAACCCCTTTTAAACTTGCGTCGGGCGCAAGAGTCATTTATCCCGCCGGTAAAATAGCAACAGCACCAAAGACCCGCCCACAAAGATACTTGCGCTTCGTGCTTTGACACTTGCGTTTCAGATCGTTAAAATAGGGCCCTATGTGTGTGTGTGTGTTCTGTACCGTAATCATAATCACTCTTCAGGTTGCAGGTCCTACACTGAGGGTTGTTCACGGGACGTCCAGGTACGTGCTCCACTAGTTTGCAGTACATTTCAGGTCCTGTTTCTCCACACGTGGCGTTGGTCTTGATCTCTGCCATGGAGGCCAGGTTCAGCACAGCTGGGAATAGACCTGTAGACAAGAGCACACACACCGTTAGCTGTTCCTAAGACAGACGGCTCAACAGCAACAGCAAGAACACTTACAGATCACAAAATAAAAAAAGGAGGACCATATAGCCAGAGGTTAACTTTGATCATCTGTTTATGTCTTAGCATTATGATTGCAAGCAGTATTAACACCCCCATGAGTGCACTCGATAACATCCACTATGGTTTCAGACACCACTACACATGGCTGTTCCCTCAGATAGTGCCCTATGAAGGGTATAGGGGGCGATTTCGGACACAGACCAGTTTGTTAGGCCGTTCCCTTGCAAACTTCCCTCTGTCTCGATCACTTGGATGTACATCATTGCTTACGTTGCACGAGCGCCCACTACTGGCGGGACCCTAGCAATGTGTTTAAATTGAACGCCCTGAGCCCTTGATCACTGGAAACTGATATGGAGCTGATTTATTTTTTAAAAAATTCTCTCACAAATTTGTTTTACGTACCTTTCTATAGGCCTGCATGTATGCTTGGGCTGTTGTAGAAAATATAAAAAATTACACAAACTAAAATGATAACAATACAATAAACTATAACAGTCAGCTTAAGGTAGCTACAAGTATAATGCGGTTAAATGTCAAAATATCTCTAATTTCATACACTAGAGTTCATACACTAGCATTACGACTTCATATGTGGGAAGTAGGACATTTCCGATAGCATGTGAAGACAGCATAAACATCACTGTTTCGGTCAATGATTATAGCACTCCAAAACTGTTTCGGCCGAAACCGAAAATTTACTTTAGGCTGAAGATGATTGGTTGTTCCTGCTTCACCCTGATTATGCAATTTTCTATTATCTATAAAGAAGACTTCGATTCAGTCTCTGACAGCCAAACGTTTTTGCTGAAATTAACTATGGGAAAATCTTATTGGAACAAACTTGTGGATGTTTTGAAACAAAAGGATAATTTCAGGAATGTCAGACTTTAAAGCTGCACAAATTTAAATCAGATTTAATGCGCCTTGTTTTCAAATCTAACTTCTGTTTCATCAAACACATCCTTCATCAAAATATCACAGCCACAGTTATGAAACTAGAGCTGGTCCTGCTTTGTGAGAGAGATGCTTTGCCTGTCCTTGTTTCTGTAATCAATACTGTCTTAGTATCCACTTCCCACATTTCCTGGGATTTCCCAAGATTCAGATATAGACGGTATGGAGCAACATGACGTCACTTCAGCTCATGTTCAAATCTTCTTTAGAGGGAGTTTGAGTTTTAGTAGTTAATAGTACATAATATCTTAATTCAGAATAGCAAAGTAGCTTACTACTATTATTATTTATAAAAACACACTAACTCAACATTCACAATTTTGATTCACAATTATGATTCAGTTTCTGAATGTGCGATCTTGCTGAATGAGTTCTACACTTCATGAATTATCTCATTGTAACCAACAAAGTCTGAACACAATGTAAATCATATTAATTTAGACAGCTCCAATGATTATTAACAGGAGTTCCCTATCAGGAACATCGAGCTGCGTGAAAACGCTGCGGGAACGCTTCTAGCGTTGTGCGTCTTGAAGCATAGTATGGAATCAGCCAAAGGCGAGACGGAACGTCACGAGTGACGTCATCGACCAGGAAACTATAAAGCACACCCATGAACACAATGGCGACAGCTTCTGTTGTCTTCAGCAAGCGATTTGTGTGTGAATCTGTCCCAGTGTTTTTGTCTGTCTTTAGTGATTGCTAGGCAGGAGTTTTTCACTTAAAAAAAAAAAAAAAAAAGGCTATATATATGTATTCACATATAAGCGAGCAGCATTACAGAAAGTGTGTGTTCCCCCCTGTACTCGTTATTTCACGGGTGGGGATTTACACGATCTGTGTGTTGTTTGTTTGGGAGTACAGCATGCCCGGTCAGCTCTCGAGGGGGCTGATTGTGAGCATTGCGAGCGTTTTCCAAAGAACGCTCTGCTCCCGCCGATCACTCTTTGAGGAGAGTGGTTCGGCTCGCGCTCCCCGCGGCTCGGGTCCCGCGTCTGTCGAGGCAGCGCGGCGGCGCGTGTCGTGGGGATCGCGGGTGAATCTGACAGCGGGGTTTGAGACGGGCCTCGCCCTATCTCAGCCTTTAACTGTTAGATTCAGTGCCTCAGTTTAGGGTTGGAAGCACGCTCTGCGGTTTCTTCTGCCCAGGCTGTGGCATTAATATTGCAACTATCCAGTTCTGAGGAGCTGAATGTTGTTGCTATTAAAAATATAATAATAATAATATTACATAAATTATTATAAAATAAGGGGATTATGAGGACTCATTCCCCTGAACAGAAATAAATGAGGAGCTTATGGAGGTGCTAACTCATGCTGTAGAAAAATTAAACATTGAGTGGTCAGCAGTTTGGCAGGAGTTTTTTATATAAAAATATATTGTATAAACTATGTTTGCCTTCCCGAGTGCAACCTCCACGAAGGTGCCTACCATTTTTCCGGATCTCCACACCGAGGTGTCGAAGTCCTGGAAGAAAACGATTTCATACTGTATTTTTAGCCATCAGATCTCTACAAAAAATATTTTAATACTGCTGAGGCTTATTTACGGTTATGAGGCGATGCCTAGAAAAGCTGGAGAGATGCCTACTGCCATCTCTCCGCTGAAACGAATTCGTCTTTTAAGGCACCGGCGTTTAAAGACAGGGACTGATGGGCGGGTCAGTCCTGACTGTCGATAAGCTCCTCGCATGGGCGCAATAAAATCAGAGCGTCGCGTCTTGTGCTCCCCTGCAAAATAGTGGAACCAGACGCGACACTCTCAGATGAAGTTTTCGGGGGTTAAACTGATCTGAGGACAGTCATTATAGCCAAGTGGCTTCATCTAAAAAAAAAAAAGTAGTTCTGACACCACCGGTGTCAGGATGCTGAGGGTGGTCCCCACCGTGAGAGAAAGGTGTTCACTGCATCTGACGGTGCCCATTCTCTCACGGTGCCCTCAGGGGTCCCTTCTGCCAACCCCGCCTTCGCGTCGGGGCGTAGACGGGCCCAGCGAGCGCTTCCCGAGGGACGCTCGCTCCCTCTACAGAGTGTCGCGTCTTGTGCTCCCCCTGCAGTGGGACCAGGCGTGACACTCTCAACCGAGGTCTTCTGGCCATAAGACTGATCTGAGGACAGTCATTATGGCCAAGAAGGCTTCGTCTAAGAAGTCCTGACGCCGCTGGCGTCAGGATGCTGAGGGTGGTCCCTACCGTGAGAGAAAGGTGTTCACCGCATCAGACGGTGCCCGTCCTCTCACGGTGCCCTCAGGGGTCCCTTCTGCCAACCCCGCCTTTAAGACGGGGCGTAGACGGGCCCAGCGAGTGTTTTCCCGAGGGACGCTCGCCCCCTCTGAGGAGGGGCTTAGGGCAGTTAGACCAGTTGTTCCCTGCCGGTGCGCTGTTACAGGGCGCTGTGTCTGCTGCTCAAAATATTCCAGAGGCCAGCCTCGAGAGGCTGGTACCCTTAGTAGATTTTCTGGCAGAGTGGAAAAGTCTTCCAAAAGTATCTCAGTGGGTTCTGCAGTCGATAGAGAGGGGTTATGCCATTCAGTTCAGATCTCCTCCTCCTCGATTCAACGGGGTCCTGCCCACCGTGGTGGGCCCCGAGCAGGCTCTGGTATTGGAACAGGAGGTGAAAACACTCCTTCAAAAGGAGGCTATAGAACGGGTTCCTCCTCCCAGCAAGGAGTCAGGTTATTACAGCCGATATTTCATCGTTCCAAAGAAGGATGGGGGGTTGCGTCCAATTTTAGATCTGCGCCTATTAAACCGTGCTGTAGCCAAGCTCAAGTTCAAGATGCTCACGCTAAAGCAAATCGTGTCACAAATCAGGTCCGAGGACTGGTTTGTCACGATAGATCTGAAGGACGCATACTTCCACATTTCCATCCTTCCGCAACACAGGAAGTTCCTGAGGTTCGCTTTCGGGGGCGAAGCGTACCAATATCGTGTTCTTCCATTCGGTCTAGCTCTATCTCCCCGCACGTTCACGAAATGCATGGATGCAGCGCTATATAGTTCCACTGCGACTCCAGGGCATTCGTATATTGAACTACATAGACGATTGGGTGATTCTAGCTCAATCGCAACAACAAGCGGTTCGGCATCGAGATGTCGTCCTCGCGCACATAAAGAAACTGGGGTTGAGGCTGAATGCCAAGAAGAGTGTTCTATCTCCATCACAGAAGACATCTTTTCTGGGGGCATTTTGGGATTCAGTAGCAATGCGGGCGTGCCTGTCGCCGGCCCGCATCACTTCAATTCTCTCAGCCGTAAAACGAGTAAAGCTAGGCCAGTTGCTCACTGTGAAGCAGTTCCAGAGACTGCTGGGTCTGATGGCAGCAGTGTCCAATGTTATTCCCTGCGGCCTGTTGTACATGAGACCATTACAGTGGTGGCTCAGAACCAAGGGGTTCTCCCTGAGGGGAAACCCCCTCCGCACGATCAAAGTTACGTGGCGCTGCCTACGTGCTCTGGTCATGTGGAGGGATCCTTGTTTTCTGTCCCAGGGACCTGTGCTGGGAGCTCTTTGTCGTCGTGTAACGCTAACGACAGATGCTTCCCTCACAGGCTGGGGGGCGATCATGAGTGGTCGCCCAGCCCAGGGTCTGTGGCAGGACCATCATCGATTATGGCATATAAATTGTCTAGAGATGTTGGCTGTGTTTCAGGCTCTGAAACACTTCCTACCAGACCTGAGAGGTCATCATGTTCTTGTCCGGTCCGACAATACATCGGTGGTCTCTTACATAAACCATCAGGGGGGTCTGCGCTCTCGCCCGTTATACAATCTGGCTCGCCAGATCCTTCTATGGACCCAGGGGAAGTTCCTTTCATTGAGGGCGATTTATCTTCCGGGGTATCTAAATCAGGGAGCGGACATCCTGTCGAGGCAGGGGCCGAGGCCCGGGGAATGGAGACTCCACCCCGAGGTGGTGGAGCTCCTGTGGATGCAGTACGGTCACGCCGAGGTGGACCTATTTGCATCCAGGGAGACATCACACTGTCCACTGTGGTTCTCTCTCAGTTATCCAGTCCCTCTGGGGTTGGATGCTATGGTACAGGTGTGGCCGAGGTCACACCTGTACGCCTTTCCCCCGATTGCTCTGCTCCCAGGAGTTCTGGAGAGGGTTCGCCAGGACGGGGTCAGTCTACTATTGGTAGCCCCGTACTGGCCGGCCCGAGTTTGGTTTGCGGACCTTATATCTCTCCTCGACGGTTCTCCTCTGGAGATTCCGATCAGGAGGGACCTTCTCTCTCAGGCGAGCGGGTTGATTTATCACCCCCGCCCAGAGTTGTGGAAGCTATGGGCTTGGCCTCTGAGGGGGCCCAGCTCGTAGGTGCTGGTCTCTCAACCGAGGTTGTTGAGACCATCCTTCACTCCAGAGCTCCTTCCACAAGGAAGTTATACGCCTTGAAGTGGAGGCTCTTCACTTCTTGGTGTGGAGAACACCTGTTGGACCCAGTTAACTGCCCAGTGGGTGCAGTGCTGGAGTTCCCGCAGGAGCATTTCTCCTCAGGGTTATCCCCCTCCACACTAAAGGTGTATGTGGCGGCACTTGCTGCTTACCATGTCCCTTTCAGTGGAGTCTCTGTGGGGAGACACCCGTTTATAACTCGCTTCCTTCGTGGTACTTTGAGGCTGAGGCCTGTAGTCCGCACGAGGGTGCCAGCATGGGACTTGGTCATCGTTCTAGAAGGTCTTTCCCTAGCTCCTTTTGAGCCTATTGAAGAAGTTTCTGAAAAGTTTGTTACTTTAAGGACTATTTTTCTCCTTGCTATTTCTTCTCTTAAGAGAATCTGAGATATTCAGGCTCTCTCGGTTGCTCCTTCGTGTTTGGAATTTTCGCCTGGGATGGTGAAGGCCTTTCTCCACCCCAGGCCAGGTTATGTCCCTAAGGTTCCTACCTATGTGGCCAGACCTATAGTTCTGCAGGCCTTCTGCTTTACATCGTCTGATCAGGAAAAACTCAATCTGCTCTGCCCTTCCGGGCTCTAGATACTTATGTCCACAGAGCTGCCCTGTGGAGGAAATCAAAACAGTTGTTTGTTTGTTTTGGACCACCTAAGAAGGGGTCTCCAGTGTCTAAGCAGAGGATGAGCAAGTGGGTGGTCGAGGCCATCTCACTTGCTTATGAGTCGGCTGGTCAGCCTTCACCTTTGACTGTCCGAGCTCACTCTACCAGGAGTATGGTGGCTTCCAAAGCCTTATTGTCAGGAGTTTCTCTTCATGACGTGTGTGATGCGGCAGGCTGGTCCTCACCGCATACTTTCGTCAGGTTTTATGACCTAGACCTTAGCTCCACTCCTGGGGCGCAGGTGCTTTCGGCTGAATTTAATCCTTGATTCACACAGTCGGTCACTTGCTCTTATGGCGACGTGGGTATTAGCGTTCCCGCAGCGTTTTCACGCAGCTCGATGTTCCTGATAGGGAACGTCCCGGGTTACGTATGTAACCCTAGTTCCCTGAAGGAACGAGACGCTGCGTGTCGTTGCCATACTCCCAGCATTCCCTTGATCGACTTGCTTCAGACTTTTCCAGAAGCTGTCGCCATTGTGTTCATGGGTGTGCTTTATAGTTTCCTGGTCGATGACGTCACTCGTGACGTTCCGTCTCGCCTTTGGCTGATTCCATACTATGCTTCAAGACGCACAACGCTAGAAGCGTTCCCGCAGCGTTTTCACGCAGCGTCTCGTTCCATCAGGGAACTAGGGTTACATACGTAACCCGGGACGTTTTCACACTGAACTGAAGTGATAACCATATTTTTCAGAAAACAAGTCTCAACTGTCAAGTTGCACAGGGTCAAAATTATGTTGTTGAGAAAAAAAGAACATAAGTTGCATCAGTGTACAGTGTCATATTTTATTATTTCATTCAGAAACAATGCAAAATACCAGTAAATAAGACAAAACGTTTACAAACATTATAAACACTATAAATATGTATTTTAGTTCCCCATTCACTACAGTAAATCCTTTTTTTATAATTTAACAGTATTCAGAACAGAACAGGAATGACAAATATACATATAAAACAAATAGAGTTTAAATTCTAGTGGCATTAGTTATTAACAACCTTTTTTATAAGTCTAAGCAAATTTATTTAAAGAGAAACTGAAACTACTAGCGTGTCGATTGAAAATATAGATGAGTGCAGGGTCAAATTGCAAGCAGTTTAAGATTTATTAACATCGAACTCAATACACTAGCAAACAAGAACAGAATCAAAGAACTGACAAAGAACTGAAGGAAACAGGGCTTAAATACACTGAACAAACCAAACAACTGAACAACAGGTGCCAGCAATAATCTAACAATGAACCAAGGAAACTAACTATAACACAGGGAACTGATTGAAAACAAATCGCCTTTGAACGGTTTGGCGATATTTCTGCTTTTAAACATGTTGTTTTTATTAATCAACATTAATCATAGCAATTTCGATAGGGAAATAATTGACAATTATATATATATATATATTCCAAATTTACATACAATTTAAAACTAAAATTTAGTGTACACTGTGCAGTAACTGGTATACTAGAATTTCAACAACCTGAAGTATAAGGATCAGGGTTGGAGACCAAGACATGAATGGAGTGCATGGTTTAAATCTTGATATCAGCAATACTAAACTGGGTTTTCTGTTGTGTGTAGTGTATTCATCCACCAAAAAAGGAGAGAGTGTGCATAGTCGGCGTGAATCAAAGAGCATTTGATCTCATGAAATCAGTCTCAGCTGCTCCGACAGATGTTCCATACGAGTTCTCAGAGACATGCGAGCTGGACAAAAGCAAGGTTCTCCTCTCTGTCCCAATCACTTAAACTCTCCCGTGCTCTTTATAGTAAATTCTCTGGATGCGGGTGCTAGTTCTGCTGGGATAAAGTCTTTTCACACCGCGCTTCATCCAACACATCAGAGCTTAGCAGCTGCCTCTGGAATGTCCACAATCAAATGGATATTATCCTCAATATGGGACACATTTGTAAAGCATAACAAGGACATTTTCCCAGGAAGCATTAACAACTTCCAGCTTGGATGTTTTTGAAACTGGAGCTTAACAAACCAATCCATCATCTACGTTAGTGTTTGTACTGATGTTCCTCACACATTCTGCTCAGGGCTTGTTCTAAACCTCGAAGTGCTAAATTTAAAGGACATTTTTATTCTTTTGAAATGTTATGTCCGACTGGGAATCGAACCCGGGAAGCACTACCTCGTCCCACAATATGTTGTTTTAGACTCAGAACAATAACTCAGTTTAAGGGCTTTACTTGAAAAGCGGGGCAAAAGTATCCAACAAGGAACAGGCAAAAACAAAAGTAACAATCCAGGGAAAGGTCAAAGTATCACAGAATCAGTGAATAATCCACAAGCTGGAGGCAAACTCGTAATCCAAGAAACAGGAAGGTACAGGCCGGTAACTAGTGATGGCAATTTCAAAACACTGCTTCATGAAGCTTCGAAGCTTCTACGAATCTTTTGTTCTGAATCAATAGTTCGGAGCGTGTATCAAACTGCCAGAGTCATGTGATTTCAGTAAACGAGGCTACCTTACGTCATAAATGTTTCGAAACACTTTGAAATATCAATGTTTCACCGCTGGGTGCGATGATCTCTGTCAACCCATGAATCATGAGGAGTCACTGAGAACCAATGAACAAGTGTCTGAGGGTTTTATCTGATCTCTGATCAGTTTTATACATTTGTAGACGTTTTAATTAGACATTAGTATAATTAAAATGAGGTCGTTAATAGTCTTATTGGCCTGTTTAGCTGAGCCATTCATAGAACAAATTACTTAGAACATTAGAACAAAATTTACGCATTATAATCTTATTAGTGGATTCGATAATTGCATTTGAAAGATTTTACTTTCAGTAAAAAGTATGCAATAGATTTGTAAAAGGTGTTTTTATGCATGTGTGGCCTGAGTTTTTGTTGCGTTTACACTGTTCTGACCATTAGGGGTCAGCGTGGAGACGGTGTCGGATTGTTTCGAAGCCTCGGCACAATATGGGACATTTGATTCAACTGTTTCAGTGTTTCACGAAGCCTCGATCTGCCCACCACTAGCAGTAACAAGCAACAATCACAGGGGGAGAGAAAAAATACTCTGAGAACAACTCACAGACAGGTTTAGTCAACAGGACTGCACCGGTGTCAACTCAAGACTGAGCAAAGAACTCAAGACGACAGGGGTTTTATAGGCAGCTTAACAAGGTTCAGGTGAAACTAACACATCAATAATGAGAACATGTGACAGGCATTAAAAAACACTGAGGACCTCACATAAAAAAGGAACAACAGTCACATAACTCATGACATGAAAATCTCCCATTGACTTTATGTGATTCAACATTCAAAACAGTCTGCAGTGAATTAAGCGTTGGGTTAGTTCTGGCTGGTCACGTTGGTCAAGCTCTCATCTGTGACCCTCAGCTGATCCACGTCTATAGGAATACGACACCTATCACTGTATTCATATATTACTCCTTCAGTATTATCAGCAGCGATGGCGTTTCTCAGGAGCGCATTACCCTCCTCCCTCCCCAGCTCCTCTCGCCAGTCAGGATTTGCCATTCTGATTCCCCTTGAATCAGACTAATTCTTGAATTATGTTGTACATTAAAATCTTGAATTAATGATATCTGCAATACATTAATGTTGGTTCTGTTCTGTTTACCCTAAGGGGGGTTATCACTGCTCTCCCAGAACAGAACCATACCGCCAATCCTAACTATATACTAATGGTCAATCATATTTGACGATAGTGGTCCTGACAGGTCATTTTTGAAAAAATAATGTGAATGATTTAATAACGTTATAATAACGATTTAATAGAATGAATCAGAACAAATAGTTTAGGTGAATAATTCAATTACCCAATGATAAAAAAAGAACAGTTACATTAGAGAACATGAAAAAGAACAAAAGAACATGTTTCATTAGCATTATTGAATGAAAACATTAAGTGAATGATTCAAATTACTCACTCTGTTGACAGTCACTTACTGTTACATTGTCACTGGAGTAACAATGTAATGTTTACAGTTTTTCTTTTTGTTTATGGTTCTAATGTCAATTTTAGTATTCATCACAGCATTTTAAAAAATATAACAGCTGTTTATTTTTTTGTGTGCATTTTTCCGTTGTTTAATCTTGTTTAAAAGGGAATGAACACAAAAGTAGACAGAGTTCAGTGTCCTGTGAGATTAATTAAAATTCACACTCATGAACAGAGGAAACTTGTTCTTGAATTCAGAATGTTGCCCAATGCTGACTGTTGTTGACATCTATAATCTAATTAATGACCATTAGCAAAATGAAGGATGTAGGAACAATGGAAACGCTATTCACATGACACCTGAGCTCCTGGTAGCTGAAAGTATATAATTGTCAATCAAGATGAAATGATTCTAAAAGACTTGTCATGTTTCCGAGAGCGTTCAGATGCTTTTATGGTGCTAGGAACGAAGCTGTACACAGCTCAGGATCACAGCTCTTTCTTTCTTTCTCTCTGAGCCAGACCGGATCGATATCAGCGCTCATTCTTTCTTCATTCATATCCTGATACGGCTGATCCTTCATTCAGCTTGACAAAACTAATTATTCTTTCATGGCGCGCGGGCGTCAGGAGCGGTAAGCCGTCGGCAGGCCTCACAGCCGAGAGACATGGCTTTCAAAAGATGAATTCTCCATCGCTCACTCACATCCCGCTCCTCGTCTTCACTGTGCATTTCTGATGGGTTGAGCCCAGCTGTCGGTCAGACATACAAATGTTTCACCTAAAACCAGCAATCCCTGCAGGAGGATTTAATGCACATAACGCCTCCGGTAGAGCTGGGAAACATTGTGAAAAGACCTGTGCATCAAGAAAATCACAGAAAGGCTACAAACAAGATCCTGCCTTCAAATTAAGTGAATGCAACCTGGAACTGAAAGATTCAATACTGCAAGAAACCATTGTCTTAATCAGTATTTCTGCCTTGTTTCCAGTATAAATATTGGAACATCCTTAAAATAAGAAATGTGTACTTGAAAAGCAAAATATCATTTGTTTTCTTGTTTTAAGAATAAAGAGAATAAATGGATGTGCTTTTTTTGGCTTCAAAATCTCGTCCTTCATTCACTGCCATTATAAAGCTTGGAAGAGCCTGGACATTTTTAATATAACTCTGGTTGTGTACGTCTGAAAGAAGAAAGTCATACACCTAGGATGGCTTGAGGATGAGTAATGTTTGGGTGAACTATCCCTTTCAGTTGCCTAAGCTTTGAAAGAGCGACATTTGAGCAGTACATGTTTACTCTGGGATCTTATGCAATTTTTATTTTCTTTTAAAATATGTTTCTATATACTGTAAGAAAATGATTTTTTGCAACATCACACACACACACACACACACACACACACACACACACACACACACACACACACACACACCATCTAACACACACTTGTATTGAAACACTCGTGATGACACACATGTAATACCCTGCAACATAAACCAATCAGACTCTGTTCCACTTTCAATCACAGCCTCTGAGCAGAATGTGTGTGTGTGTGTGTGTGTGTGTGTGTGTGTGTGTGTGTGTGTGTGTGTGTGTGTGTGTGTGTGTGTGCGCGAGAGTGTGCGTGTGTGTGTGCGCGAGAGTGTGCGTGTGTGTGTGTGTGTGCGCGCACATGCGTGTATGTGTGTGTGTGTGTGTGTGTGTGTGTTTGTGTGTGTGTGTGAGTGACTTCCATCTTTGTTTCTGTCATTCTGTATCACACATCACAATGTTTCCATAGTGACAAAATCCAGAATAGCACTTTAAGATGAACGACTTCCTTAATAGAGAATAATGACACTTGTCATTTGCAATTGGCTGTGCTTTTATTACCTTTTTACTTCCTTTCTTCCATTTATTCATTGCTTGTTTATTATTATGAAGCAGGCTTGGACTGGTTCTGGTGGCTTTGGAGACGAACACACACACATATTCCATCTAGCTCTACCCACAACCCTCACAGGAAACTTTGTGCATTTTATATTTTCAAAAAACATAATTTAGCTGATGGCCATTTAGAAAGAACATTTGGAACATCTTTAATAACTAACATAGAAGCTGATCTCCTGAATGTTCTGTTTTTGAAATATTAAAGACTTTTTAATAAAGTTAAAGTTTTTGTTATCCATCTCCTTCATTCTGCACGTTCCTATAGCCACACTGTGACACATGTCAATTAACTATCATTAATTTGCCTCTACATGCAACTAACTCTCATTAGAGTAGTAGTAGACTGGTAGGGTTCGGGTTAGTATAAGTTGACATGTAGTTGCAAAGTTACGCATAGTCAGTAGAATGTCTGTTGGGAAGCATCAAAATAAAGAGTTAGCAGGTATTACAGTTTTTTTACGATTGTTTACACACTAAAAGAAAAATTTCCACACAATTTGCAAAATTCTACTCCAATGAGCAAAACACCTCCACAGATTTGCACAACATTACACAGAATGTCTGCTTCACCCTTTTTGCAAAACATTACAGACAGTGATTTGTAAAACTCTACACACATTTTCACACCTTAGACACAGATAAGGATTGTGAGGTTACTTCCTTGTCATTACAAAGCCCCAGATTCACAATGACCACACTAATGAACGAATTGGATAATCACATCCACCAGGTGTGGAAGCACACATGTGCTAATTTGAAAACGCATCACTCATGTGCGCTATAAAAGGCAGCTGTGAGTTCACCTGTCTTCAACAAAAATGGAAGGAGCTAGAAGAAGAAGAAGATTGAGAATGAGAGGGGGAGCTCAAAGAGGAGATGAAGGAGGAAGAGGATAAGGAGGTAGAGGAAGAGGCCCAGGTAGAAGAAGAGGATAAGGAGGTAGAGGAGGAAGCACAGGTAGAGGAAGAGGAGAAGGAGATGGAGGAAGAGGCCCAGGTAGAGGAAGAGGAGAAGAAGGAGATAGAGGAAGAGGCCCGGGTAGAGCAGAAGGAGATAGAGGAAGAGGCCCAGGTAGAGGAAGAGGAGAAGGAGATAGAGGAAGAGGCCCAGGTAGAGGAAGAGGAGAAGGAGATGGAGGAAGAGGCCCAGGTAGAGGAAGAGGAGAAAAAGGAGATAGGGGAAGAGGCCCAGGTAGAGGAAGAGTAGAAGGAGATAGAGGAAGAGGCCCAGGTAGAGGAAGAGGAGAAGGAGGAAGAGGAGGAGGCCCAGGTAGAGGAAGAGGAGAAGAAGGAGATAGAGGAAGAGGCCCAGGTGCAGGTAGAGGAAGAGGAAAAGGAGATGGAGGAAGAGGAAGAGGCCCAGATAGAGGAAGAGGAGAAGGAGATGGAGATGGAGGAAGAGGCCCAGGTAGAGGAAGAGGAGAAGAAGGAGATAGAGGAAGAGGCCCAGGTGCAGGAAGAGGAAAAGGAGATGGAGGAAGAGGAGAAGGAGATGGAGGAAGAGGCCCAGGTAGAGGAAGAGGAGAAGAAGGAGATTGAGGAAGAGGCCTCGGTAGAGGAACAGGAGAAGGAGATGGAGGAAGAGGCCCAGGTAGAGAAAGAGGAGAAGGAGGAGATAGAGGAAGAGGCCCAGGTAGAAGAAAAGGAGAAGGAGATGGAAGAAGAGGCCCAGGTATAAGAAGAGGAGAAGAAGGAGATGGAAGAAGAGGCCCAGTTAGAGGAAGAGGAGAAGGAGGTAGAGGAGGAGGCCCAGGTAGAGGAAGAGGAGAAGGAGATGAGGAAGAGGCCCAGGTAGAAGAAGAGGAGAAGGAGGTAGAGGAAGAGGCCCAGGTAGAGGAAGAGGAGAAGGAGGTAGAGGAGGAGGCCCAGGTAGAGGAAGAGGAGAAGGAGATAGAGGAAGAGGCCGAGGTAGAGGAAGAGGAAGAGGAGAAGGAGATGGAGGAAGAGGCCCAGTGAGGAAGAGGATAAGGAGATGGAGGAACAGGCCCAGGTAGAGGAAGAGGAGAAGGAGATGGAGGAAGAGGCCCAGGTAGAGATAGAGGAGAAGAAGGAGATGGAGGAAGAGGCCCAGGTAGAGGAAGAGGAGAAGGAGATAGGGGAAGAGGCCCAGGTAGAGGAAGAGTAGAAGGGGATGAAGAAGATAGAGGAAGAGGCCCAGGTAGAGGAAGAGGAGAAGAATGAGATAGAGGAAGATGCCCAGGTAGAGGAACACAAGAAGGAGATGGAGGAAAAGGCCCAGGTAGAGGAAGAGGAGAAGGAGGTAGAGGAAGAGGCCCAGGTAGAGGAAGAGGAGAAGGAGATGGAGGAAGAGGCCCAGGTAGAAGAAGAGGAGAAGGAGATGGAGGAAGAGGCCCAGGTAGAGGAAGAGGAGAAGGAGATCCAGGAAGAGGCCCAGGTAGAGGAAGAGGAGAAGGAGATAGAGGAAGAGGCCCAGGTAGAGGAAGAGGAGAAGGAGATAGGGGAAGAGGCCCAGGTAGAGGAAGAGAAGGAGATGAAGGAGATAGAGGAAGAGGCCCAGGTAGAGGAAGAGGAGAAGTAGGAGATAGAGGAAGAGGAGAAGGAGATGGAGGAAGAGGCCCAGTGAGGAAGAGGAGAAGGAGATGGAGGAAGAGGCCCAGGTAGAGGAAGAGGAGAAGGAGATGGAGGAAGAGGCCCAGGTAGAGATAGAGGAGAAGAAGGAGATGGAGGAAGAGGCCCAGGTAGAGGAAGAGGAGAAGGAGATAGGGGAAGAGGCCCAGGTAGAGGAAGAGTAGAAGGGGATGAAGAAGATAGAGGAAGAGGCCCAGGTAGAGGAAGAGGAGAAGAATGAGATAGAGGAAGATGCCCAGGTAGAGGAACACAAGAAGGAGATGGAGGAAAAGGCCCAGGTAGAGGAAGAGGAGAAGGAGGTAGAGGAAGAGGCCCAGGTAGAGGAAGAGGAGAAGGAGATGGAGGAAGAGGCCCAGGTAGAAGAAGAGGAGAAGGAGATGGAGGAAGAGGCCCAGGTAGAGGAAGAGGAGAAGGAGATCCAGGAAGAGGCCCAGGTAGAGGAAGAGGAGAAGGAGATAGGGGAAGAGGCCCAGGTAGAGGAAGAGAAGGAGATGAAGGAGATAGAGGAAGAGGCCCAGGTAGAGGAAGAGGAGAAGTAGGAGATAGAGGAAGAGGCCCAGGTAGAGGAAGAGGAGAAGGAGATGAAGGAGATAGAGGAAGAGGCCCAGGTAGAGGAAGAGGAGAAGAAGGAGATTTTGGAAGAGGCCCAGGTGCCGGAAGAGGTAGAGAAGGACTTGAAGAGTTGATAGAACCTGAACAAATAAGACTAGGACCAAATTTGACTCTAGAAATCCGTGCAACACTTATTGACCATGTCATCAACCATGGACTGACACTGATGGAAGCTGGACAAAGAGTTCAACCAAATCTCAGCAGAAATACTGTTGCGTTAGTAATTCAGACATTTCATCGAGAAAACCGGTAAGCACACAGTACATTGAAACTGAAGCTTGCTGTACTTATCATCAATATTGTTTACTGTGACATTTGACAGTAGGCTACAGTGTTTTTTTTAATATATATTTTTTGAGGGTCGAGGACACCAAGGGGGAAGTGTTCACCTATGTTCATCGTGCACAAGAGGCCGCCATTGTGAACATGGTTTTGACCAATAATTGTATCAGGCTGCGAGAAATCCAAGCTAATATCATCAATGATTACCATATTTTCAATAACATCCAACGAGTCTCTCTGTCAATATTAGGTTGAATCCTCAAGAAAAATCTAATATACATGAAGCAACTGTATCGGGTACCATTTGACAGAAATTCAGAGAGAGTGAAACATCTGCGCAATGAGTAGGTGGAGGTATGTACTGTTCATCTAACAATGGTGTGGTATTGTGCCCTGCTCATAATGTTCTGGCACAAAAAAATACTGTGTAATAGATATTGAATAGCATCCTATTTTCTTTTACTGTGTTTCAGAGAGTCTTGCAAATGGATGCTGCAGAAATTCAATATGTGGATGAGGCTGGATTTAACCTTGCGAAAACAAGAAGAGGGAGAAATTTAATTGGACACAGGGCAATCACCAATGTGCCAGGGCAGCGAGGAGGTAACATCACCCTTTGCGTTGCTATTACACAAAATGGGGTCCTCCACCACCATGCAAATCTGGGACCCTATAATGCAAATCTAATACTTGCATTTCTTGACAGATTGCACAAGATTGTCACAGCATTAAACCAAGTGGACCAGATGCGGTACATTGTCATTTGGGACAATGTTTCATTCTGTCGGGCTGCTCTGGTCCAGAATTGGTTCCATGAGCACCCTGAATTTGAAGTCTTATACCTTCCCCCATACTCCCCCTTCCTGAATCCAATAGAAGAGTTTTTTTCAGCATGGCGGTGGAAGGTATATGACCTGCGCCCCAATGACCGTTTGCCCCTCATTCAGGCCATGGAGCAGGCCTGTGATCTTATCGAAGCAGCTTCTGTGCAGGGGTGGATTCATCACACGAGGCATTCTTCCAACGGTGCCTTGCCAATGAAGACATGTGGATGAAATCTTATGGCCTGATCCAGCCAGACGGAGAGATTATGAATAGTTACAGTATTGTTGCTTTTACAGTAGTTTTTCTTCACTTCATGCAGTCATTTTTATTTGTCTACAGATTTTATATGCTTCATTTATTTCATTGTTGGTTGATCACTGTAACTGATTATGGTAAGAAATAAATACTTGAAATGTTCAGTCTGCAGCATCAGTGTGGTGCAGTGCTTGGTAAGTTTATAGTAGGCCTATTTGTGTACATTCTCCCAATATCTCAAACTAATCATGAAGAATGTTGTGGGTTTATCACTATGTTTTTTTTTTTTTCATCTAAATTATCCCTTACATAACAATGTCTGGCCAAAAATCTAGCACATGCTATTTCCTAAAATTAGTTTTTTACAAATGTGTTTTTTATTTATCACAGTAGTGTGAAACTGGCTGCAATAGTGTCTCATCATTGAGGACTGTGTTGGTTAAATGAAAACTAAAAGCATTTTCACAAATATGTGTATATGTTTTGACTGAAGTGAGTCATTTAGCAAACAATCTAGGAATTATGCAAATTGAGTGTAGGTTTGGATAATTGTGATTATATTTTGAAAAGGTTTTCAAAATTCCGTGTAAACAATTGAAAACCTGTAAGCAGACAGTCTACTAATACTCTAATGAGAGTTAGTTGACATGTATTGGTAAATTTACTTATAGTTAGTAGAATGTCTAAATTGGACTATTGAAATAAAGTGTCACATCATCATCTATGTCATTTTTACAGGCAACATTTGATGCTCTTTTTAATTTTCAGCTGTATTTTCCTCTCTGCTCCTCACCTCTCGACCCATCTTGATCAAAGTTTGATTCAGTGGAAGTAAGCGTATATTGATGGCAGCTCTGTGCTTTATCACAATCAAGGTTGCAGCTCCTGGCAAACACACGCATCAGTCATCACACAGAGCTGCCACACACGGACATCAATCTAACCGGCCAGCGGCCAGCACTGAGAAGAGCTCCATCACAGCCAAAAACAGCAGAGCGTTTCACACAAACCTACACACACAAACTCTCTGCACAACACAGTTTTGTCTTTAAAGGGGTAAAGAAGTTTGGCAGCTCATTTGATTTTTGTTTTTCTAACAAGCACTGACAGCTCAAGGATATTTCTGGCTCTTTCCACAAACAGGGAACAAATTTATGTTCCATTGCGTGTTTATTTATTTGATATATGTATTTGATATTAATATTTATTTAATTTTTGAAGAAGTAAAAGGAAAAAAAAATCCTATGTTCTTGAGAAATAGATATGCTAGATCAGTATTTTTTCAAAATGCGAGGCACATATCAGGAGAGGCACAGATAATGATAATATGAGTCTCTATGAAAAAAACCTTAAAATGACACCATTTTATTCAAAGAGGACTGGAAGTGAGTAGTAGGGAAATATTTGTCTGCTTAGATGTGGGAAACCTACTTGTGTTGCGCCTGAGCTATTTCTTAATTCTTGCTCCATGTAAGCATACTCTCACAATCAGCATGGTATTAGTAAGATGCATGATGCAGAATAAAAAAATAAAAAAAGGAATACTTTAATCAAAACGAGGAGAATACACCAAGATGAGAACCGACAAGGTACTGAAATGAACAGCTAGTATAATACACATGGGAACTAAATGAACACCAGAGCAACTTTTAAGGAAACTAGCAAAGGCACAATGAAGACTAAACTAAAAGGGTAAACATGAAACCAAGTCACATGAACAAAAACACAACTAAACTAGACATAGCCCTGACATGTCCTCACACCATGCAGTAATGTCCAGTTGTGGAGAGAGGGAGGTGGAGGAGGACGAGGGGCGGGCGAAGGACAGGAGACAGCAGAGAGAAACACCTCAGCAGAGTCGAAGGAGTGAGGAGCCAGACCTGGTGGAGCCTTGGGATCGACCGACTGAGGCGGAGCTGGAATCCCAGTGAAACCATGAGGACGATGGCCCAAAGCAAAACTGCCCGACAGAGCAGGACAAGACCTAAGCCAGCAGCCCTGTAGCCCAAGACTGGTGT